>JAVQJD010007688.1:0-17872 GCA_036023655.1 Nannoperca australis
AGAGAGAGAGAGAGAGAGAGAGAGAGAGAGAGAGAGAGAGAGAGAGAGAGAGAGAGAGAGAGAGTGGCAGGTTTCTGTGTGTGTGCCAGCTCCTGTTTTAATTGCCTTGTTAGAAGTTGACCGTAACAGTAAACTGCAGAAGTGCTTTCGAAACGCCAGGGAGGAAAAAGAAAAATGGTCTCAAATGTCTGCTTTCGCGAACGCATCAGACAGAAGAGACAGCATAGCAAAGCCAGAGATAGGGAGTTCAACTCGTCTTCGATCATAAATAGCATCCGGTTACATATTTGTTTGTAGAACTGATCGATACTACACTGATTGGCTTTGGGAACCCACTTAACCTGAACATTTACAACACTATTAACAGCTGTTTCTAGTGTGTAATCATCATTACTGTTTTTCAAAGACTAGGAACATGCTTGCGCTAGTCGGTCACAATGGTTCCCTGGAACTTTTACTACCTTGATAAGAATAAAATTCAGAGGGAAACGCTAAGTGCTTGCGGTGTCTGGAGAGGAAAAATAGTTCCATTTAAGGACCATTTAAAAACCGGCACAAACTGTTTATCTGTACGTTGTTTTAAGTCTGAAGAAACGAGCAGTTGAAGGTACAAATCTACATTCATCGGACCGTTAGTGGCATTACACAATGTCAGTTGGCTAGCTTGCTAACACTTAGCAAGTTAGCAGAATGTAGAAAGATGCCCTGAGAGCTACAGAGAGCCAAAACCAGGATTTTTGTCAGGAAGTGTGTGTCTGACTGACATCTCTGTCTGCACACCACCTGAAGACTGAGCTGCTCTTCCTTCCAGGGAAGGCGTCTCTTATTCATGACCCGCCCGTCACCACAGAGAACTCTGTGGTGTCCCCAGCTTGGACTGCAAGGAACCCGGGTGTGAGAACTGGATGACCCACCAGGCCGTGATGACCCGCTCCTGCAGATTCATCCTCCGCGACGTCCGGAGGATGACGTCTGCGCCTCACCCAGGAAGCGGTGCAGAATCTGGTCCAGGCTCTTGTCATCCTGCGCCTAGACAACCACAACTCGCCTGACCTCTGCAGCTCATCCAGCATGTGCAGCCCGACTTCATCCTACCCAAGTCCGCTCATGCTACACCACTCCTCCGCACCCTGCACTGGCTACCGCTGGCTGCTCAAATCCGATTCAAGATCCGATTCAAGACTCGGTTCCTGCCTACTGAAACAATGGAGTATATTTGATTATTTCTAGATTTGAATCTCACAAGTAATGTTTTAAATGTTCGCCTTAAGGCACGATAAAACATTGTGATTGTGCTACAGTACCATTAAGAAGTTCACCAAGGGAGTGGTAGACGCACACACACACACACACACACACACACACACACACACACAGACAGACGAAAAGAGGGGTTCGTGTTGATAACGAGGCAGATTTGACGTTACCCGCTTCAGGATGTAGTGTTTATTTCGCTGCCTCTTCCTCCCACAATTCCCTCTGACCACAACTCCCTGTGTCCTGACAAACCGAGAGAGAGAGAGAGAGAGAGAGACGAGAAAAAAAAAATGGAGAGGTGAAGAAAGAGAGAGCAACCCACAGACCACATAATGGTTGTGGCATCAGTTATATGGCTAATGCAGAGAGAGAGAGAGGGAGAGAGAGAGACTTCAGTTTGACTATCGTGTGTTTGGCTCGTCCTCAGCCAACTTTATACCTGTAATGTTTTTCAGATCCACACAAAACAATATGATATATCACTATATTTTATATGACTGGGGTGTGAATTATCAGTAACATCATTATTGGTGTGTGCAAATGCCAATGTCCAAGCTCTGGCTGTGGCCCCATTGATTCTATGGATTTATGGATTTGAGTGAGGCCATGTTCAGAGCCACATTAGTGCTGCGTTCATTCACGTCTCCATTTAGAACAGCGACCTCTGTTTGCCAGGCTCAAGCTTTGCTGCAGCAGATTGGCGCTGGCAGCCATGATGTGGATTCAGCATCCTGTCGCTTCGCAAGTCGAGGTTTCTTTAATGAAAGCTTCCAAACAATCAGAAACTATCTTCCATACTTGCTGTCTGCTCACAGCAGGTGTGGCCACACACACACACACACACAGCGCAGAAGGTGTTGAAATGTGCTGGCACTATGAGCGAGGACAGGGATGATAAAGCTGTTGGACAATCACCCCGGCTCTTACAACACCACCTCATATCTCCCGTCTATCTCTGCTCTCGTCTCCACTCGGTGCTTGGCCATAAAGATTATCTGCTTCTCTTCAAAGCCCACAGGTCGGACTGAAGTCCAGAGGTTACCGTCGACCTGGTTGACAAGACCCGGCTGAGACGCAGACGCTCATTCCTCTCCAACACTGCAGCAGGCCGACACACGAAGGTGAGCCTTCAAGTTTTCTCCTATTTTACACGAATGGTCACATGTAGTAACGTCTATGTATTTATTATTTTTGTAGTTACATAAGACCTGCAAAAAATAACTCATAATAACTTATAAATTAGTTCACAAATATGATATTGCTTTAAAGAATAACATAGCAGGGGTGGAATCCATTGCTTTTATCAGCATTGTTTGTACACTCCTCGCAGCATCTTATCACAAAACTTCTATTTTATTTGAAGTAGATAGTTATCGTGATTGTACATTAGGCAAGGTATAATCGTTTAGATGAAAAAATAACTATTTTCTCACAACTCACACACTGTTACTTAACATTTTCATGTTTGCAGGACTTTTACTTGTACTGCAGTATTTTCACAGTATGGTACTGCTACTTTTAATTAAGTAAAGAATCTGGATACATCCGCCATAACTGCTTAAAAGGTAGCAATCATTTTCGTTCTAAGCTTATGTAACACCAGTTAATTGTTTAAAATGCTCTTTTTTTCCCTCTCTTTTTCCAACACATTTCAGCCTTGCTGAGAAAACTTTAGTTTTACGTCCAAGCCTCCCGATTACAACTGCAGCAGGTCTACAGCTGGACAGTGATGTGTGTTTGACCGTAAACAAAGCAGGGCCTCCAGTCACTCACACACACACACACACACACACACACACACACAGAGTGAGCAGCTCTCTCCCGACCCGCTCACTCTGATACAGTCGTGTGTTTTGCTGCGTAGCGATGTTACTAGGTGTTAATGCAGTCAACTTGATCTCAATCCAATAGTGTCTAGATACTGCTAAAAGGCCTGATGCTAGCTCACACACACACACACACACACACACACACACACACACACACACACACACACACACACTCCCACTGAAATCTCCATGCAATTACCAGGCCTCAGTCTGGGCAACTCGATACACACTAAGTGAAGGAGAAGAAGACGAAGAGAGTAGCGAGAGACGCTGTCTGCCAATGTTTTTCCATTCATTGATCTTTGGATTTAAATATTTCATAATTTCAACTGAGCAATTCGAGTTTGTAGCATTTTAGCGTGTGAAAAGCGAACGAACGGAACAACTGAATTCGATTTCAGCCAAGCACTGAACTTCAGACCACAGTCGTTTACAAGATCAATCATAAAAAGAATAGTTTGACACTTTAACCCCTTTGTTTCTGAGAGGGAGAGCGTGCTAAGCACAGGGAACTGTGGGGGAACGGCTAGCCTGACTTTGTCCAAAGGTCAGAATACACCTACCCGCTCACTGAGGAGCGCTCACTTCATTTGTCTAAGCCGGACACAGACACACAGACCTGAGAGTGATATCAATCCCCTTATCGCACAAGAAAGGGAGGCGTATTTCCCTGAATCTATTACAAACCGACGACGGCGAGCTTTTTGGTTTGTCCTGAAGACTCGTCCTCTGGGGGACATGAATATCCACAAGTCATTTCTTGGGAAAGGACATTTGACCTCGACGGCATTGCTAAAAGAAAAGAAAGTGTCTTCTTCACCCTCCTCCTCCTCTCCCCCTCTAACTGTCTTTACCTCTCCCCCTGCCCTCGCTCTATCTATCTTCAGGTGTTATCTGTCTGCTTTAAGCGGAGGGCAATTAGGCCGTCAGCCTCATTAATAATACATTGTTAAGCTCGTTAATTATTTACCTTAATTGCTGATTTAAGTTTCCCTTCCCTTGACACAAACAGCCACCAGGACACACACACACACACACACACACACACGCGGAGGTCACTCGCTCTCAAAGGTGACAGATGGATTGAGTTTCTCCTGCTCTCTTTCTGATCTTTTCCTCTCTTTTGTATCCCTTTGTTTTTTGTTGTGTGTGTGTGTGTGTGTGCGCGCGTGAATATGCACAGGCTGCGATTTTGTAGTCGTACACGGTGAATCACGGTTCGCGGATCAATACAGTTGATCGAGTGTAAATGAAAAGAGTGCAGCAGCTACTAAAACTAAGTGTCACCGTGTTTCTGCGCTGTGTTAATGAGGCTGCAGGCAACGGGGAATACTACTGTTTTTATTAGAAGAGGGAGTCTCGGGTTTACATATTAAATAGGAGCAGCTGATTGATCAATCAGTCCATCGACAGGAAATTGAACTGAACCAATTAAACTGTTACCAAGTAAAAATACTACAACATTTATGCTTAAGTGGTGCAAAGCTGCTAAGATTCAAGCTGCATTATTATTACTATTATATATTATAATGCTACCACAAGCAGCTGTGACTTCATACTGCGTTTTACGTGAACATCTACTCGTGTACAGTTAAGGTCACGAGTTCAAATTCTAAAGGGACTTAATGGAGGTTTCAGAGCACTGGCGGTAATCCAACAGACGTCCAAAATGAGGCTGTATCCGTCAGGTATGAAAAAACACTGAAAGGCCTGTTCATGTTGTCTTTTGATCGTCGTGTTGCACTCACAGTAACACGGCTCACCTAGAGACCTTGACCTTGACTTTCACACCAGGAGATCAAGGAGTCTTCATCGGTGTCACCGCCCGCCCACCCGTGTGCCTGTGGTACTGTAGTTTTACAGATATGACGCTCACCCCCCTCTCTCTCTCTCTCTCTCTGTGTGTTTCAGTGCGGGACGGTGTCAGCTGCCAGACAAGCAGACAGACAGACACGTTGCATTAAATGAGAGTGGCGCGTCGCTGTCAGTAACAAGGATTCATCCTGTTGTGATGCTGCTGGCTGACAGGAAATCACTGTTACTGTGGGCGAGTGTCACACACACACACACAGTTACTGTAGTCAAAGTTTAACCGCTGAGCTGCATTCACTGTTTGCGTTTCAGGCTCACCGTCTTGTCGTGTAAATGTGAATAAAAGGACCAGTTTTGAGCTGCTGTTGATGTCTGCACGTGTCATTAATGGCGTTTTTTTGGAATATGAAATAAAAACTGTTTAAATTATACCTGCAATGTTGTAACACATGGAGCTTTTCTATCAAACACAGTAGTTATGAAACTGTTTGTGCCTGAAAAGACCTGCAAAAACACCAAAGTATATCGATAAAACTAAGAATATTGCACATGTCACTTCACTTTGGTAAAAGAACCAACAAATAACCTAATAAGCCAGCCTTTGGGAAACCGAGCCCGGCACTTTGTACAGCGGTGGTCACGTTCCACACTGTTCCAGAAGTTGTTAGTTAAAGAAACTACAGACACTTTTGTTTTTAAAAGGTTGGGGGTGTGGATGTGTGTCCTCGTGTTACTATTATCACCAAATGAAACACTGGACTCTAATTACCTTCAATTATGCTGTACAGGCTCCTGTCAGACTCCTGTGTGTATGTTCTGTTGGCGGGAGCTCACATCACAACTGGCCGTCTGGCTAAAACTAAATCCACCAACACACACACACACACACACACACCCTCTCCCTTCTCTTAGCCCACACACTGGTTTAGTTTCACCCGGCTAGTTTGTAGACAGGGTCTGGTTATGTGTGTGTACGCGTGTGTGTGTGTGTGTGTATTTATTTACCTGCTACACAGTACTTTTACTGCACTAAGCCCTTCACTGTGACTCTGGGGAACCTGTCTTCCAATACACACACACACACACACACACACAAAATGAAATACTGACAAAACGTGTGCCTACACACACACACACACACACTAGTTTATAGGCACACATATACGCACACATGCTTAAAAGACACAATAACACCTCACTCTCTCTCTCTCTCACACACACACACACGCGCATGTGCACCCAGAGAGCCCACGAGGCCTCCCGTTAGTTCTCGTTTAGACGTTTGGTCGTGACACGCCGGAGGAAAAGGCGGCCCAGCGGAACCGACTACGGGCAAACACAAACAAACAACAGCAGCCAGATGCCAAAACAGCAACTGCAGAGCTGAGCGGCAGCGAGAGGAGGGGAAACTCGCACTCGCTGGGCTACTGGTTTGTCGGGGGCACCAAAAAGATGGACTGAAGTGATCACGAAAAGACAACTCAGGACAGATCTTCACGTGCAATAAAATCTCTGCGTTTCTCTGCGTGGGTCTGATTGTGCGAGTGCAGTCACGCCGGCTGCGCCTCACCTCAACATCAAGACCTCAACAAGTACTGTGTGTTCTTTGAGACTCGAGATTCAGTGCAATTTGATTTTTATAGCGGCAAATCAAAAAACGCATGTATATTATACATATATACATATATTATATATATGTATTCTTATATATTAAAAAGGCAGAAATCTTGAGCTGAACCACAGCCAGAACCAGGCTCTTGGAGGACAATCATCTGCCTTGGCCTCTTCATCTTCCCGTCTTTCACCACATTACTTCCCTCATGTGTCATTCTCTGCCTATTCAGATCCTTAGTTCCTGTATTAGTTCATCCTAGTTGCTGTTGCTATCTTGGCTTGTGTTTTTGCTTTCGAGCTTCTGCAACCTTAACCTGGACCTGTACCTGCCTACCTGCTTGTCTGCCAACCAAGACAGCTGAGGCAGAAGTCTTCAAAAAAACAACAACAAAGAAACAACAAACAAAGTGCATTAAAATTCAAATAGAAAGTTTATTGAGAAAAGTTGGAATGTAATTATATCTTGTAGATTTTGGTGTGACTTCTCTGTGTCTTATCAGTCCACGTGAAGTACTGAGAAGCAGATGAGAGTACAGGGAGTGAAAGGACAGGGAAGTAGCAACAGAATGAACAGGGAGGAACAGGTGTGTGTCCGCCACACACACACACACACACACACACACACACACACACACACACACACACAAAATGAAAGACTTGTATCTTTCCTACATATCAGTATCGGCATTCAGAAGTCCAAGTTGCTGTTATTAGTGTACACACACACACGCTGGAACACATTTAGATTGTAATACTCACCAGGGATTGGCTGCATAAACACAGTGTGCGGAGCGCCGAGCATGAGCGTAGTGTATCACGGCCGTCCAGAAATGGCCGAGAAGCGGCCCTGGAGATCTATGTGGACCCTCTCTGTCTCTTAAAGATTTCTGCTCATATTTCCCCTCCAGCAGAAAACTGATATTATCATACAGCAGTCAGTTCTTCGTTTCCCCCACGGAGCCCTTTCCCTTAAATAACCCCCGATAACAGCAAACCTACAGGCCAAAGTAAAAGGCGTACCCTGCCTCCCCAAAACAGAAATTGGAATTTCCACCAGGCTGTCCGAGCGGTCGCTATTATATATTGGATCAACAGTGGGGTTTGATGGACGGACTAAGAAATGGGAAGTCTGTGCTCCGGTCTACAATAGCTGGTGAGTGCCTAGAGACTCAACCGCCTTTGTATGCATTCAGTAGCTACAAGCGAGACTTTAGAATATGAAATATTACCGTCAAAAATATGATTTAACAGACCTTTAAGTGCAGCTGCAAATAAATAAAAGAAGTGAAGTAAAGGGTGACCTCAGCTCCGCCACGTGTTTGAGCATGCGAGCAGAAAAGAGTCCGTAATTGAAAAATGAAAAGTACAGAAATAAGATTTCCAGTATATTTCTTTGATAAAGGTTTACTGTAAGCTCTAATTGTATAAAATATGTTTGGAGACTAAAGGACTCTCTCTGTCACCGTTGTCCTCTCCGTCCTTCTCTGTCTTTTTCTTCATTGTTGTGTGTGTGTGTGTGTGTGTGTGCAAGCACAGTCTTGATCTCTTTACAGTGACATTAAAGCAGAGCAGCGTCTCCTCTTTCTCTTCGGACTGACTGGGACTTATAAGTGTATTGTTGTCTAACAGAAAGACGACGGAGGGGGGGTGCATTGTTTTCTGGAAATGGACTCATGCTTGCACACGCACACACACAATCCATCAGTAATCACAGACTGAAGACTGTGGTAACACTTAAAGTGGTCTTAATGCATCACATGCCTGCTACAAGCACATTATGAGTGAATTGTAATCATGAACACAATGTGGACAGAGCAGGAGGCTGAATGCTTTATATATGATGATTGTGTTGTTCGTGATATTAAAATGCATGTGCTGTTATTAGGCCCTTGCAAAATGGGGCATATTCCAACAAGACTAAGAGTCAACAGCCACGCTAACAGCTGAGCTTCGGGTTAAATGCTAACATTATCGCGTTAGCGTGCTAACATTTAGCCATAAGGCTTCTCAACCAGCAACATTAATCTCAGCGAGACCACTCCCGATGTACACCCAATGCACATCACCATAATCTAATAAATAAATATCTATAGGCACTTTTCACTTTATATTTATAATTACAATACTCATCACTATTCCAATGTTTATACTCCTGACCCTACTGACTCTGCAACTGCTGCTAGTGTAATTTATTTTAGTGTAAACTTTTTTTAGTGCTTTGTTTACTATGTTTACTTGCTTTTAACTGTGTCTCGTTCTTCTAATTGCATACTACGTAGCTGTTGCTTGCCACGTCCAAAGAATTTCATTGGTCAGGATGACCTGTGTTATACTGTACACTTGACAAATAAAACACTTTGACTTTGACTTAATTTGCAAGGTATTGGACACACTGAAATGTTGACCTGATGATGGCGCTAGAGAATTACAATTCATCCTGAGGGGAGCAATGAATGTATGAAAAATGGCGTGAGATTACTATATGAATAAAAATGAATTCAGGCAATGTGGTGATGAAGTGGTGCATGTTCCCAATTAAACCTGCACTGCACGTTTTGGGCCCCTGGAGGTCTGGGGAACTGCGAGTTACTGGAAAATAAAATCCTAACTATGCCACAAAGCAAGTACCAGTAAACCTCTACCTTAATCACCAACTAAAACCGAAGGGGAACTGATCTAAAATACAAAATTAAACCAAAAAAAAAAAGGAAATATGATTACTCTGCCAGGAGCATATGAGTAAACTAGTACATACAGTATAACATTTCAAACGGAGTCCTCAGCCCTTTATTAGAGCAGTGCTGAGTGTAATGTAATTAGAACCTGTTCATCAATCTGCCTTCCTCAGGTGAAACCAGGCCATGTGATCAGCCCCAGTCTAGGGTAGGGGGAGACGATACTTCCTGGCTATCTTATCGCCGTGGTGACCTACTATAATTAGACCTATCAGAGGAAGCCTTTGCCAGACCAGATAATAATATAATACCAACTCTACAGATTAGTCTTTTTAAAAGATAGTCAGCATTGTGGAACATCCATGCCAGGGCTCGGTGCGGATGAGTAGACCGGACAGGACTCCATTGCAAGTAATCCAGAGGGGAGGGGATGGATGAGGGTCTCTGCCGCAGATCCTCGGAGAGGAAAAATGGCATTTTCCAGTGTTGGAAACTTGGCCCACTTGCCCCCTTAGAGCAAACCAAACTCGTGGAATCTCAGCATTATATTAGTATATATCTGTATTTGAAATTTAAACGCTGTGTCAACAAACTGGTTCAATCCGGTTTTATTTCTACTCAGAAACACTACAAAAACTGCCAGCATTTCCGTAGACTCCAGTTTCTTTTTTCCACCATCACCATTTCATTCTGTGGCATTCTCAGCTGCCCACATCATTACACATGACACGGTAATTACTATAACCCACATGACAACACTAATGGTAATTGTGGCAGCACTTTTTTTCCTTTAACGGTCACATATAGATATGATCTGGATGTGAGAACCACAAATCTTCACACTCTCAACTCCAGTAAACTGCGAAAAGCTGTTATCTTTGGTGACAGATTAGAGGCGTGAAGTGCCTACCAGTTAAAGTTTCTGATAAATTACTTTTATTTAATTTTATTATTTCAGTTTCCCGTAGAGAAATGCATTTCAATCGTTAAAGAAACTTAAAGGGTAATCAAGACAATTAAAAAGCCTTCAATGTAAGTTAAATCTAAAAATAGGGTTGGATAAACAACAGGAGGAATGAAGAAAAGAAAAAAGGGAAAAGAAACACAGAGGCAGAAAGAGAAAAGGGGGGAAACAAGAGGAGGAAAAGAAGAAAAAAGAAGAGGACAGAAAAATGAATAAATAAAAAGATTTAGAGGGGAAGAGAGGAAAAAAGAAGGGAGGAAAGAAGGAGGTGATACCGGAGTGGACTGCAGTAAACTGGACTTTAATTACAGCAGAGAAATGACACTCGATCCACTGAGATCAGGTCACATCAGAGGAGGGAGAGGAGGAGGAGGGGAAAAACAGAGCGAGAGCAGAGGGGAGCAACAAAGGATGAGAAAATGATGTAGGAGAGGTGACAAAAGGAGGGAAGAGCGGAGGAGAATAAACGACAAAAGGAGAAGAAAGGGTGAGAGGAGGTGACGATAAGGAGATACAGAGGGGTGGGAGGAGAGGGGAGGTAAAGAAAGAGGTGATGAGGAGAGACGGTGAGAGAAGATGCAAAAGGAGCGAGGAGAAACAGAAGCAGGAGGAGGAGAAGAAGAGCAAGAAGGTGGAACAAGATAGCGAGGAGAAGATGTAGCAGAGGAAGGGAGTAGACTGAGAAAGAAGAAGAAGAAGAACAGGAGCAGAGGAAGGATGTTAGTGGAGGAACGAAATACTGAGAATGAGGAGAAGAAGGTTGGAGTGGCTGGGTGGGGTGGATGGGGAGGAATGAGGCAGAAGAATGAGAGGAAGAAGGTGGAAGGGAAGAAGAGAAGAGCATAATGGCAACGTCACACCACCATGTCGTGAGGCTGAAGGGAATGTCCGAACTTTTAAAGGTATTTGGTCACAAAGTATCGGACAAATATGCATTTTGACCTGATCATTTAGATGCAAAGTCAGGCGATAACAATAATAATTTTACTTACACAGCACTTTAAAAAACAGTTTACAAAGCGCTTTGACAGACAAAGAACAAGCAAGATACTCAGAAAACAACCGAAAGCATCATCTGAGGACCATGAATGTCTTCGTGGTGTTCCATCCAATAGCCAGCCACGAGGCTAGCGTGACCAAAGGGGAATGAGGTGCGATTGTGAGGAGAACCCAGCACAAGTTGGTAGAAGGAGGGAATTATAAAAAGGAGGGGCGTGAAGAGGAGAGGAGGAACCAAACACAAAGGGACAGAGGAGTAGGGAGTGGAAGGAGGAGAGAGGGAGGGAAGAAGGAAGTGAGAAATGAAATCGGTTTAAAGAACATACCGTGCGAGCTTTGTGTGCTAAGCAAATGTTGATTCATTACCGACTGTGTGTGTGTGTGTGTGTGTGTGTGTGTGTGTGTGTGTGATTGATGCTCCAGCAGAGTGCAGTGGTTAGCATTAAAGCGCGACCTCTCTGGTTCCGTTGGTGTCAATATCAGCTGCATCACAGGCAACGATCACCGAGCTGTCCCGCTGCATCACTTCTCACCACAACAACCCTGCTGTTCTTCTACTCCCCCCCCCCCCCCCCCTTTGTTCCTTTCTATTTCCCCTCCAATGTGTGCTTTCTTTTCCCCCTTGGGACATCACTGTCCCATTTTTTAGCATGTTGCGAGGACAGAATATTAAAAAATTGTGCAGCGTTTCTCTTTTTAAGTGTTTGGGTGCTTTTTGGTGAAATTTCGGTTATTTGAGGAAGCGACGAACAGACTGATTAAGCTCTGCCTCATAAGAGACATATTAGCTTCTAATCTGTGCTTGTTATTTGATTCTGATTGGTTTATTTCACACTGCAAAGAGCACTGATTGGACAAATGCAAAAAAAAAGGTCTTTCAATTTGGACATTTTTGAAGAAATTGGGCAAAACTGCAAACTTGTGCGCATATCGTAGCCACAGACCAATTTCGCACACAATTTTTAGTCACAGGTAGCGCTAAGCAGCCTTTGAAAACAACTGCAACGTCTTCTTTTGTTTTTGAGGAGCGCTGGCTGTTAAAATACCCCTGATGATGATGATATCAGGGTTGGGGAAGGTCACGGAAATATTATTTTGACCATCATGGAGTGTGAATCCCAAATGATCCCGTTGACCCCGTTGACCTCTTCCTCCAGCATCTCCTCCAGGCCAAGATTTCCATGTGTACACAAGAAGCATCCAAATCTAACCAACTGGTGCCCGTGACAGGTTCATTTTAATGACTCGATGGCAAAACATTAAAATGTAGCTGTAAAACAAATGCTGTATTTTGAGGTGTAATGCATATTGCAACCTTGCTAGCAGACTGGTAGCCTCAGACGAACCCCTGTCCATGCCGCCCGAGCAGTTTCCCGTACATTACAATGTGTACATCACAATCATAACGAAGCAATACAGAGAAAGATGTCTCCAGAAGTCTTTTTCACCTCGTCTTTCTCTCTCTCCCCCTCCACATCATCCATCTCTATCTCTCTCGCCCTCCTCCCCTCTCCCTCTGTTTGTGTCCTTTGCCCACTGCGGTGGTCTCTGGTTTCCTTAATGGTTCCCAAGATGCATTGTGGCTTTGTGGGAGCGGTAAGGCGCAAGGGAATGTGTGCGCGCAAGAGAAAGTGTTAGCGTGTGTGTGTGTGTGTGTGGGCAGCGAGAGATGATGCGGTCATTTCGACACATGAGAGGTTTTCCATCAGCAGCTAGAGCAGCGTCAAAGGCACTTACACACACACACACACACACACACGAAAAACCATAGACACACAAATTCACACATTATGTACATTAGAGTTGGAAAGTGCTTCATGCTCTTACTATTCACAATCCATTAGCTTTTTTGTTTTCTCTACTAATAATGCTGATTTTACTGTTAAAACTACATCTCCCTTTAACTTGTTTCCTTAACAAAAAGGGTTCATGGTAGCAGTTTTACATAAAAGCCCAGTATGCCTCGGAATTGTATTCATTTAGATTTAAATTGATGTTTATTTTATTTAAGATGGGACAAAAACCATTACTTTAGATTATGACAGCATGATTGATTGTCCAGAAACCACAGATTTATAGATTTGGAAAACATGAGAGGTGATGTTCCTTAGTCCTGTGGGTGTGGGGTTCCAGGTACGTGCCACTCGACAGGTAGTTCTTCTATACGATATTTTACAATCTCCTCCGATAGTCACTCTGGTAGACGAGTTTTGACTTTGTTTAATGAATTCACTGAGTGGAGGGTGTTGAAAAGGTGAAAAATATCTGCCAGTTCATCACGTTTTCCCAGTTTTAGTTTAACTCTTACAACGGTGATACGAAAACAACGCACTTGGTTGTACTGTACGCTCCAAAAGTGGCAAGTATTCTGTCTGAGAGAGCTTCAAGAAAAGTTCAAACCATGCTACTTTCTCTCCTCCACACGCCTGACCAATCATTGTCGGGTTTCTTAATGTTTTACGGTAAAAAAAAAAGATGATCTGACAAGCGCTTTGTTTGAAGCACACCGAGTCCTTAAAAAGGTGTGGAGGTCGGGGCGGTGGATGGACGTGCAGCTGGATTTAATGCCGGAGACCAGAGTCGTGTCCAGTCACAGACCACCAATGAATTTTGGCTTGAGGTTAAACCATACAAGAAACAACTGGATAAAAACTAGGGTTTTGCAGAATCCTCTAAATGTGTAATCTTTGATTAAAGGTTGATGCGTTTGGTGTTTTTTGGGGGAGAATCAGCCCAACCTTCCACAAACAAAACGCACAACAGTGTGGACTATATAGCTTACTGTACGTGTGCACATCTGTGGCACACATCCCAAAAAACAAAAAACAACTTTTCTTTTGACCTGTAAATACTAGTATTTAGTAGATCTCCAGACTTCTCTTTAATTGGTGGGGAGTAGCCTTCTTGCTAACCAAGAAAAGAGGAAAGTTTGGATTCCATTTGAACAGACAAGGCATATTTTTGGGAGACTTCAAAACATATGTTTGCCTTCCCCAAGTCCCCAAGATACTTGAACTCCTTTGTTTGGGGAAGAAACTCACTCCCAAGCCTAAGGGGGGCAATCTATATGACCTAACCTGTTAATGACTGTGTTTTAGTGATGTGGGTTGCAGATTGTGTTATCTCTGGACAGAGTCAGGCTATCTGTCCCCCCCACGTTTCCGGTCTTTGTTCTAAGCTAAGCTAACAAGCTGCTAGCTATGGCATTGTAAAGCGCTGGACAGGCATGCCAAAATGTTTAACTATGCCTTTAAGTGTAGTTCTTAAAAGTTGGATAAATTAAAAAGGCCCGGGGCTGATTTTATTGGGTTATAAACTGATGTTAAAGCCTCCTTTATACTTCAGTTAGCATTTAATGACACAAATGTTGCACAAAATGGCATCATATGAGTTTAGCGTTAGCTTAAAATGTTATTTTATGTATGTTTAAACAGCAAGAAGCTTGAATTTCATCCCAGATTAACTGCTGACCTTAGCGGACTCTTGCCACGACTCCCCCGATTCTCCCAGAATGCAACACACAGCGGCTCACTGTCAGGTGCTGTCTGACAACGCGCGGCAGTTTTGCTCCTTTAATGTTTTATGAAAATTATACCGATTTAGCATTATCGCAATGCAGACATCTTCGCAGTTCAACGTGTAAGTATGTGTGTTTGTGTGTGTGTGTGTGTGTGTGTGAGACGCAGCTCGATATGTTTGCTCAAACTAATTAAAGGCGAGTCGGCAGCCGTGGCGTCGATGGATGCGTTTTTAATGATGTGAGCAGAGGTGAATATGCAAAACGCCACCGGAGCGCCGATTTGGTAGCGACAACTTGATTACCTCATTGATTTTTATCTAGCGGCATTAAATATGAATAAATATTCACATATTAGTATGTGAGGGAGAAATGTGTGATGTATAGTGGAAGTCAGGGAGATGCAAAAGGTGCGTGCAGTGATCCATGGGTTTATGGGAAGGTGCCATTTGTGAAGTTTCTCATCTTTCTATCCATGCAAGGACCAAGACAAGTTTGAGACTTTCAGACATTAATGCTCAGGGCAAGTTTTCTCGTGAAACTACAGCTTTCGGAGTCAAATTTAACCACTTTGCCGGCCGATTCACGTTCCACACAAAATGGTGCAGCTGATGCAAACGTTATACCACAAACTGCATTACGTAAAGAGGCTGGAAGCACACAGCGGAATGCCATTGGTCTGCCAACAGTAACACTTATACATAATGACCATATAAATCACTAACAGGCAGCAATTAGTGTCTCTGCTGTCTGTAAAAGTACCTTTTATTTATGTATTTATTTATCATAAACCAACAAAAAGAAAGGAGCTTCTTTATTGCATGGATTGTGCTGCCTCACCGTAAATGTCAGAGATGAAGTGGAAATATTGCATTATACAGAAAGTGCACAAACTGAAACTAAAGTCTTCCGGTGGCGCAACACTCTAGATATTCACTGCACATACATTTACAGGGGAGCTGCAGATGTAGAAATCCTAAAGTGCCGGTTAACACCGTCTTCTGCATTCTCACGCAAGCGCCGATCCACATCGCACCTTCTGTCCTCTCTAAAACCATCGAGTCACAGCGGGACACCTGACCATAAAAAAATAAACTCTCTACCTCCTCGACGACAAGATTTCCTCTGTGGGGATGAGGAACGGAGAGTTGAAAGGAAAAGTGGGTTGTAAACTGCTCGGTGACTGGAAGAGACGGCGAAACGACCCATTGTCCCAAACAAGTACATAACCTTCTGGATACTGCCCCCTCTCCATATCTAAAAAAAACCCAAAACATTTATTTCATACAGGTGAGGGATATTTGCAGCCATTCCACTAATTTTCTTCCTCCCAGGTTTAAGAGTAACCAATGATCAGGTACAGACCCAGACTTAGAATCTGCTGAGAGGCCTGTGAAGCACAACCTCTACACATCTACCGCCGCAGACTGTGTTTCTATAGCATTTGAAGCAAATCTTAATGTTCTTGCATGATTCTTGTGATTTCTGGATTGTTTCCACATGGTCGAGTGTACTTATTGCAATTAAGTTATACACAGAGGTTTGGTGGTGATGGAGTTTGAGTAAAAAAATAATAAAAAAAGTACATAAAATTTGAAAGATTTGCATATGCAGAATGCACTTAGTGGGAAAACAATCAAAAGTGATCCACACTGACTTCTGCTCTGTTGGCTGTGTGAAGAGATTTGAAAAAGTGACTCCTGTGTCAGGAAATGTGAGTAAGCAATTGTAAAAAAAGAAAAATGTCAGTCTTGCTCATGCTCACCCTGTAAAAACAGCTGTATGGTGTCTTCTGTGGCTTCCTCTGACAGAACGTCCTTGAACATGTCATCAGTTACCGCAGCTCTGCCTCGAAGACCTCACATTTGACAATCGAGGGTTTGAGTTTCAAACTGGGGATGTGGGGTTCAATCAGACGTGGACGGTCTAAAGAGAATATATGATGTAGTTGCAACATGGGAGGTGTAGGATACACAGGGGCAGAAGCAGTGTTTTGTATGGGCTAGATTGGTTACCAGTTCATTAAGCGACACCTTAATATTCTGATCCTTCCTTAATAGATGAGATGTGAAGAATCAGTTTGTAGAAATGAAGT
Organism: Nannoperca australis; assembly: GCA_036023655.1. Taxonomy (NCBI): domain Eukaryota; kingdom Metazoa; phylum Chordata; class Actinopteri; order Centrarchiformes; family Percichthyidae; genus Nannoperca; species Nannoperca australis. The sequence continues at coordinate 16,763 of JAVQJD010007688.1, forward strand.
TTGTTTTCTTTCAGACCCCTGTTGCGCCTCATGAGGAAGTGCGTTTTGTGATTAGCTTTACGGTTGTGGTGAGCGTCAGTCGCTCTCGTGCGAAACTTCAACTTCTGCAAAATTGTGTGACAGAGGTGATGACGCAAATGTGTGTGTGTGTGTGTTAGAGGACGTAGAGGATGTATGCTTCAAAAGCCACAAGATCCTGGCCTCGTTGTTGGTGGTGCAAATGATGAAGGTTACGTAAAAAAGCTTGACAATGCTGCGAAACAGCAGAAATGCAGTTACTCCCAACTAAACACCGTAGCATAAGACGATCCCAAAAACGTTTTCTACACACTGAAAAGGTGCAGACTGATGCTACAGTTCATGGCACCTGGTCCTACAACACATACATTTCCCGTGATTTGTTAATTAAATAATTAGTTAAAGGCTAGGTGCTAGATTTTGTTCCACATAAATGTTGCTCTTTGATCATTTTTTATTTGGTGTATTATTTATTTGATCCAACTGTGGCACAAAAGTGTTTTGAAGAATCATTCATTTCTCCTCCATGTTTTATCTCAGCAGTAACCTTCACCTATTGGCTGCGTTCACACAAGGTCATGCTGGGGCATAGCAGTTTTTAATTCGACGAGCATTAACGTTTACTTTTTACAATATTTAATCGTATTCTGCGTAAATGTACTATTTTATTATCTGTGTTTTTTTTGTTGTTGTCTCTATTGTATTATATTACTCCTCCTCAGTTAAGTCTTCAGTGTGTATTAAATGTACCCTTTTCATTGAAATCTCACTACTGACGCAGTTAAGTGTCAACTAGTTGTGTCTCCTGCCTGTCCTCTCTCCCCCCCCCTACCCTGCCTGGTAATTTGATGCTGAAATATGTATCTAAGGATATTTAATAAATTATGTATCTGTTATTTACTAATGGCCCTATCGACTGCAGAGCCTACCCTGCCTGATAGGGTGACAGAGAAGGGGGGGGGGGGTAGCAAACAGGGAAAACTGGAGAAAGAGATGATGGAGGGACAGAGATAGATAGAGACAAGCCTTAAAAGGGTTTCAGTCGTCCCACAGGGAGGGCAGAGTGAGGCCATCATTCTCCGGTCCCAACCC
>JAVQJD010007701.1:0-31396 GCA_036023655.1 Nannoperca australis
GACTCTATTTTCTATTCATTTCACAACGTATGGTGGTGAATAAGTGTGACTTTTCATGGAAAACACAAAATTGTTTGGGTGACCCCAAACTTTTGAACGGTAGTGTATATATAATAACAGAGTCAAGTCAGTACAGAAATGCTTAGACAGCATTTAGCAGCTAAAGAGACAGGAGTTGGTGGAGACCAAACCAGAGCTAACAGAGAGGGAGGACTGGATTAATCAGGTGACACAAACACCACTCCACATGAATGATCATGTAGCTCTAATATGTTAAAAGGTACTCGCACTCATTTTATTTTAAATCCCAATATGCAACTTCATGTGAGGACGACTATGTGCATGCTTTGTGGTGCTATTGAGTTCATCTTTAAGATTAGGGTTACTTACAGTGTAGTTAAAAATTATATTATGAAACCAGATTAAAATTGAATTGGTTTTTGCAGCAAAATTTGAATCAAAGTTATCATAGTATTCTTAAAAGTTAGTTTATGAAACATTAAACCTTCATAAATGATGGCTCACAAAAATCACTCCTCTGTCACCCCAGACCAGAGCTACAAGCACAAAGGCTAAATTCATGATATCAGTGTTCTGGGATGTTCTTTAATGCACCGTGAAGGACAGACTATAAGACAGAAATGTAACTAACAAATACACCATGAGTTTCTCACTGTAATAGATGAGCCATATGCAGAAAGATTCACGTCTATGCAAATTGGATTACATTCATAGTGTACGAGAATGAGAAATCAGAAGAAGCAAATGCCTGCTTGAAAGGGAGTGAAACTGGCTTTGGACTAACACCTTGTACCTGTGGCTACTTTTCTGCTGAAGGACATGAAAAAATGGTGAGCCAATCTGAGGTCCTGTCAGGATTAGCTCTTCTATGCTTAAATTCAAGAAAGAGCCAAACTCTCTAATGGTCCCCTGTCATGGAGGCAGGGTTGGATGCAGGTTGCATTCTCTACTGGCCGTTGTGTCACAGAAGCAAATTTACAGGGAAATCACTTGAAGTTCATTTGCATGATCCTTGAGGTCCAATATTTGCACATGGCAACTATGATAAAGTTAGGGTTAGGTAACGAAAACATTTGCTTAGGTTTAGAAAAAGATTGTCATGGTCAAACAAAAAGTCATCCACCAGCCCAACTTCAATCACTAACACTTCAACAATCACTAACACGGGTGGGACGGGATGCTCACCAATTTGACAACTGCATGCTGCAAAGTCAGGAAACACAAACACAACCATATACAGAAATGCTGAATATAGCACACACGACAATGGAAACTGTATCCAGGGGCCACTAAATGTAGCTGCACACAAGCATGTTGGTTTGTGACTCATTAAATTATTGAGGTCGGCCAATCGTAAGTTGGGTGCGCGTCCCATGTCTGGACATATTCGTCATTTGTTAGTGTCCCATGGAAACAGCTCCCATTGTCGTGTGCATGTGTTTTCTTAATTGCAGTGTGTTGAGCTCTCAGGGCCACCATAAATATCAGCATTTTCCTAAAGCTGTATTCCCATACACACTGCAAAACAGGCTCAGCGTTAAAGGACTACCCAAGTGATTTAGTAGTGCACTTCCATGACTTTAGAGGCTCACAAGAGACAGACTCAAAGATAAATTATGAAAACTGAAGCAGCACATTTCCCACAATGCAAGCAGTAGTATCATTTTGCTAAACTCTCCCTGAATGGTAAACTCCCACATCTAACTCCACACCTCCAGTCTGTAACAGTGAATTCTGGGGAAGTGGGGAATGAAATGCCATTCACCTCGTTTGTATTAAAGTTGGACCAAACCCTGGACAAATAAATTCAGAGCTGTCTGCATGGATATATGCAGCTAGAGGCAAGTGAGACAATATGATTGCCACGTCCATGAAGCACCCATAATGCCCCCCGGCATAATAATATACGCCTCACACTGGAAATCAACATATCTGTCCAATAAGACAACTGCTACAGTAACTTACAATACTCTTTGAATAAAAATAAAGCCTCTCTGTCAGTTTGTAGAGATTGTTCCTGCTGCTGTGTGATGGCTACAGAAATGCAATAAACTCAAACAGAAGAATCCTACACAGCAGTTGTGGGCAACAAACACAACATGATGTACTAATGTTTCAACACAACTCTGGACTCAATCATAGTGGAATTAAGAACATACATGAAAGCTTTTGTCATTGTGTGGAGAGCTCTGTGTGTGTGCATCCTCCAAATAAAGCCACACAAACTGCAGCTGTTGTGCATTCTGTGATGTTTATGGGCCGGTGTTGTGTGGTGTTTTGTGTTATCTTCATGTATTTTTCATCAACAGTGTGCAGTGTGAGAGAGTAGAATAAGAGTCATATATTTCTTGTTGAAAGTGTACTAGTCAGTATATTAGTCAGTCAGTCAGTAAAGAAAACCTTCAGAGCTTTGGGCATTGATGGCTCCTGGTTGAGAACTGTGCCAAAAGAAGTACGGGTGGAATGTGATGGATGCTGAGTAATTAGCCGTAGGTGTTAATGGGAACCTGTGGTCAATTATCTGCTCTGTGTCAAATTAAGTTTTATCCCAGATGGGTGGGTGAACAGTCAGGTCAGAGTTGTTGGAACATGCTCTTCATAAGAATACAGGAATTCTTATGAGCTGGGAGCTTGTAGTGAGTGCCACCAATTGGATGAAAAAATAAATAAATTTTTAATAAATAAAAAATGTATTTGCTTTCTATGTAAGCCTGACTCTGGTATGGAGGTAAACAGAAGCGAATGCGCAGTCCGTGACACACACATTAGAAGCTCACAGCTCTTCTGACTGTACGCTGTTATTGTTGTTCTTTGCTGGCTAAAGCAACGTCTGTGAGTACAGTTTATTCACGGTGTGTTAACGTCACCACCATTATTCTGTACTTATGAGTGTTTAAACGTGTTTTTGATAGTAGCTAAACAATATGTGCTCTAGATATCGTAGCTTGCTATGTGTATTGCTGGAGGTGTAGCATTCATACTATGTCTGTATTGTTTTGCAGTTTCACAAAAATGATTCCCAGTAAATTTCATGGAAAAGGACAGTGTTTTGTAGAGTTTTTGGGAGTGATTATACTGGTTGGATAGCTAGCGTCGACAGCTAGTAAAGACTTCACAGTAGCTAATGTGATACTGAAGTACACCCTTCTCTTATCTGTACTTACTGAGGGGAAAGAGAATAGAACTTATTAGAGCACTATTTAGCATTGCATCATCAGGTCCACAACGAACAGATAATTTAAAAAATGATCAAAATCTATGAAGCATAATAAAAGGTATCGCCTTTTTTCTTCCACACATCTTTTTACTTGCTTATGTAGCCTCGAGCCGCTAGCCTCAGGCAGAAATGAGAATAGGCCACAGAAGTCTCGTTTTCTCACTTCTCCACACCCCCTGATTTCTTTCCATTTTCAAATGTGTAGTCTTCAGCCTCAAGTAACATCACTTGAGGCAACTTATCAGACCTCACACAGCTCTCTCTAGAGGAAGACTTTATACAACTTATTTCACACATAAGTAGTATTCCTCAAAACCTGTAAGCAGACTTTGATGTGTAAAATGAATGGAGTTGCCCCTCATCAATGACATCCATTCACTCTTAGGTACAGACCCGAGTCTGAGATCATGTGCATACGGTTTGCTGATCTTGATACATGACTGTCAAACTTGTATACAATTGCTAGGAAAATCATGTGACTGTCTTGATGAGTGACAACACTGAGTTTTAAAGACAGCATTAATGTGTGAAAAGCTGCAAGTCTGTAGAGAGCTGGAGAGTCCTTCTCCCGCTCAGGAATATTCATCACCTCAGGTGGTGGACTTGTGTGTGGTTCTGATGTATCATGTTACCATGGAGACAGCAGACATATGTTCCGCACATCAACCGGAGGAGCCAGTGACGCAGACAAGCGCCCACAAATATACACATACACATACACACCCTGAGGGCAAGCAGGACAGAAAACTGTCAGGAGAAATCAGAGTCAACATTCTCTTCTTTCTCTGGGATTCTAACTCCAAGATTTCTCTCTGAAGGTTTAAGTACATAAAGTCATATCCACTGAAAATGCAGCTAATTTATTCACTCTTGTATTCCCATAAGCCTTTGTGTTTACTGTTTATTAGTGCTTTGCTCTTGTTTATCTTCATAGCTATCAGCGATACATCAGTGAGTGTTTTGTTTCAGTCAGTGAGCAAAGTGAAATTCAGTCCCAGCAAGCCTTCTTTCTTTTCCCAAACACCCACTCATCTATGCTTTTTAGTTTCATATTCATTTTTATTGCTCTCAACTCCGTCTTATACACATGAACAAGAGCTCAAGCATGTGCACACACAAATAAATTTTAGATGACTACAACCAACATCAGCTAGGAATGCAAGACATAATGGATCTTTTAATGTTATTTCAATAATACAAGACCCATTTTGCTCAGGGAAAGATTTAAGATTAATATACAGTACACACCAACAGTCATCCACAAACTCACAACCAATGACTCAGCAATATTTTGACTGAATTTCTTTTAGAACTGCATTGGTCTTTTGCCTGCATCATGACCTCATTTGATCAGATTCTGCTATAAATAGGTGTGTTACAGCAAGTGTTGAATTATCTTTGCCAGAATGAGTAGTTTGCACAGTATTCATGGATGAAGCCTGATAACCCAAATATGGTAAATAAATCCAGCAATGAGGTGGACATGTCAAAAGAAAACTGATGGGCTGGAGGCATTCATTGAAGCTGTCTGGTAACACCTCACACAGCTCAACAACATACAACATACTATAAGATAATGATGTGTTTTTTTTTCTCAGCTAGAATGATTATTTTTTGTGATCGTAAGCAGAATGGAGGGAAAGCCCGAAACATCACGGTTGACCAATGAAAATACGTTGGAGGTCGAGAAAACCTTGCAAAAATATAGCCAGGGCGGATGGTTTTTCAAACAAGCAACACCTGGCTCGGCCTGGTCGCTGACGCACAGAGCCCGCTGGGACATCTTCACTGGGAAAAACCAAAACAGTGTGATGTTCGCTCGTTTGCATCACGTCCAGTTAGGAATCAGTGCTCATTTATCCAATACATGCTAATAATTCTCTTACTGGAGAGGTTGTAGTCATATAGTTAAGTTTGTTTATAAAGTTATTAGTCAGTTTGATTTTTGATTCATTATGCAAATGTTAAGATAAGATAAACAAACTCGTTTAAAGGTTACCAAAAATTACTGCATAATCAATGCACAAATACAATAGATCATAAACTAGTGCAACGATATGTTAACAGCACAAACTCTGAAAAAGTTTTCTTTATCAGTAAGTTAAAACTCTTAACATCTGCGTATGTTTGCCAGCATGTTCATACTGTAATTATGGTGGTTAAGACAAATGCTCATTATGTTGTCATATCTGTAATTGTACCTGTTGCTACTGTTTGGAAACAAACGTGCACACGTGTGTTACAGGCAGTACAGCTGTTAGGACTGTTGTCTGACTGTAGGACTGACTGTCTACCTTTTAAAAATCAGCTGTATTGGTATTTATACACCCTACTGGCTGCTGTCAATACTGTTGTTGTGGCAATGAATGTGCTGTAACTGCCATTGCCTTTAAAATGAGCTCGCTCAATCCACTTTACTGTTTAATCAATAAAGAAATGGTTAAAAAAAAAAAAAACCCAAAAACCTTCATTGGTCCTTATCATTTTAGGTAGCTGCCACACTGCCTGCTACAAATAACACTCAAACACTGTAGTGGCATTAAATCTGATTGGTCAGAAAGAGAGAGGCAAAGATAACAGGCTTATTGCTGGGTGAGAAAGAGTGACACCACAAACAGTTTTAGCACTACTGCACCAGCAGCGCCTGACCGCTCCCATGGCTCCAGTCTTATTGGCCTTGTAGTCAGCAGCAACCCTGACAGCCGAGCTGTGCTTCAAAGTTATTTTAAAATTAAGCTATAACAGACAAATGACTAAACCATTCAAGCAGTGAGGGCTTACAATCTGTCTTACACACATATACTCACAGGCAAACACACATTTGTGTGGCGTTGATAATGCCCAAGTGGCTGATAAAACAAAGACAGGTCATTAAGACTCCACAGTGTTCATAAACTCTACTTTATTAACTGTCCTCTTCCTTCTCCCACTCCCACAGAGACACAAATTATTTAGCTTTTCCAAAAGGCGCTTTTTCATTGCTTCTTCAAACCATTGCCATTTTTTAACCGCTCTGCTCTGTCTACGCATCACCGAGCCTCCACCATCCCTCCATACATACTTTTCTTTCCCTCCATCTCTCTCTGGTGAGAGGGTTGACAGTTAATTGGGAGTATGTTTTAATGAGCTAGCTCTGAGATTCTATCTTCTCCTTTCATTACGGAAGGAAATACGAGGGAGAGTGTGTCAAGGAAGTGAAGGAAGAGTGAGAGAGAGCAAGGGAGAGAAGGAAAGAAACAAAGAAAAGGAGAGGTAGACAGTGGTCGATAGAAAGCATCTAGAAGTTTGTAGTCACCGCAGTGGAAAGCACAGCTCTGTGCGAGTGTGTTTGTTTATTTGTTAATGAGCTAATCAATAGCAGAGGTGTGTAAGCTCAGCAGTGGGTCTGCTCTGGGAGATTACTTACAGAGAAGCACAACTTGTAGACTTGTTTGTCTACAATCTGCCTCTTTTTTTAACTTGCAACTAACTAAAGTTGCAACACTTACATTTATCAGGTACAAATAAGAACACAAACAGCATATCTCAATTTCTATCTGAAAAATGCATTGCATAATTTTATGTGTAGCATGATCATATGATGAAAATAAAGTACTATTCTTCTATTATTTGAGACTCCACTTATACTCCAAAAAAATGATATAATTGTTATAATTAACTAAACATGTTATTTCATGGGTCAGCAGCATTTTAATCAGTGTGTGTCAATGAAGTCTGTATCCTGTAATGTCACACAAATGTTTGGGACTTTATTTAATGGGCAAATATTAATATTGTAAAATGCAAGCAGTGTCTCCCTCTCCTTGAAACTTCTGAGATTTTTTTTTTTCAAATAACTCACTCGCACAGCTAAGGTGTTTATCTCGCTGATTAGCAGGGCCTCATAAATACCTAATCACTGATGCTAATCAGCCCTCTCACCTAGGGGTGAGCTAAAAATATAAATTACACGCATGCTCAAGTTAGGCTAATATACAAACATTTTCTGCACACTTTCCCTATCAAAATAATTCTGGCATCACACCATTTTAACATAACATTGCATTAATCTTATTACTTCACAAACAGCATTTCTCCACATAAACTAGCTATGACTAATGAGCTTTTGCATCGTACTGGTTCTTGTTTGCAACACTATGAAAGAAACACACAGTGACAGAATGGTGGGAGATGAAAAATGTGGATGTCAAAGTTGTCTAATAGTGGCGGTTAACAAAAAAAAACAGCAGCAGAAAAACAGCAGCATGGAGGTGTAAACATAATAAGATTCCTTTTGACTGAACTTTAACATTCAAAACATAAATTGGTAAATGCTTTAGGAGGTGTGCATCTTGATTAACCAGAAGATACAATGAAATGGTAACTCTGACATTTACCTTATCAATGTGTTAACATGAATATAGTCACTGTGTTAACACTAATCTCAAAGTACAACTGAAGCTAACAGCCATTATTTACAGGGGTATTTGGTCATGAATTTAAGTTCAGATAGCCGTATATTTGCTTGATTGTACAAAAAATGTAAAGACTGACTTAATAACATTCAAGGCTTAAGGAAATAGTGAGTATTGTTTCAGCATAATTTTTACCCACAAAAAATCATTTAGCATTTGATTGTGCTGACACTTTACACAGATGTAATGGGGGAAAAGTAGCTTAACATACAACTTCTGAGCCAAGTTAGTGACACAGACCCAACATTTCTTGCAGTCAAAATTAACACCATCACTGTGTCTCTGACATCTCTGTTGAGACTCTCACAGGACTGATTGAGTTAGAGACAGAAAAGCACAGTTTAACTTAAAATGTTTCAATTACCAAATTATAGCGATTTTAGAAGGCTGATGAGTAAACATGAAAAAAGGGTAAAGAAATCATTTCAGTGAGTGCGAGACATAATGAATGTGTGTGAGTGAGTGAGTGAGTGGGTGAGTGAGTGAGTGAGTGAGTGAGAGAGAGAGAGAGAGAATGATAGTTTCAGGTTAAACAGCTTACACCACAGGAGGGGGATTTGGGTGCCTCTACTAGAGGGGGATATTAGCAGGATTATCTGGCAACCCTGTTGCTGAGGTGAATAACATTAGAATCCTATTTGTAAAGACTTCTATGTGACTGTCCAACCCCCACCCCCCTTTTCTCTCCACTTACTCCTCATCCTACAATTAGTCCACTTTGTATTCTAATAACCCAGATTACACTTGCACACACGCGTAAAGAGTATGTTATGCATGTTATGTGTATTGTATTCACATGTATTTGTGTGTGTGTTCCTTTAAGTGTGGGTGTTCCTATATATTCGTGTGCGTGAGTGCAGTGTGAGTGTCGTATTCCATTAGTAGTACAGGCCTCTCTGCTCCCATAGGCCACCAGCCGTGTGTGTCATACACACTCCGACAGTGGAGAACACCCTGAATACTAACACAGGAAGTGTTAGCATCTGTTTTGTGTGTGTTTGTCTCTGTATATCTGTATGCATCTGCACCCAATGGGGGGGTGGGGGTACGAGATGCTGTGTAGTGTGACAGAGTGTTGAGATGGGAGTGAGTATGTGTGCATTTGAGTGTGACAGTGCGCATAATGAGGGCATTGCGAGTGCAAGTGTGTGTGCGTGCGTGTGTGTTCGCGTGTGTGTTCTGTGAATGCAGTCTGAGGTTAATAAATATTGACAGTGAATTATCTCTTCTGGCAGGGTCGCAGGTGGATTCGATGGAGCAGATTGGACACACCAGAAAGAAAGAAAAAAAATGTTCACGCACATGTACGTTCAAATCCCCCCACCTTTCTTATTCTCAGGTTATTCTCTACTCAACTAGCATTCAAGTGAGTCCTTGAGCAAGGCAGTAATGACCAGTCACCATCGACCAGCACTTGACCGCAATAATTACCCTGCCAAGATAATAAAGCTGCCTTCTATCTAGCCAGTATGGATTCTCCACGCTTTCTGTTCTAGCTAGAGGCCCCCGTATCATACCACAACACAGTGATTAGATACTGCTACACGCTCAAGATCACAGAGTAACAGCGAGAGGGGGGAGCGTTAACAACAAGAGAGAGATAAAGACAGAAAAAGTGTACGAGGATGGAGAGGAGAGAGAAGGGGAAGGAAGGAGACAAAGAGGTAAGTGGGGAGGGAGCACAACAGGATGTTTTCACTGTAAAGCTACTTAAGGAAAAGGATTTGCTCAACAGCTAGGGGACAGACACACACATATAGTTTTTATTTAGCCCACTCAATGAGTGTACAGGGAGTGGTGATCGATTAATGCAGCCCAGCCCTGTGACACTGCCCAGTCATCACTCACACACACACACACACACACACACACACTCCTCTACTCACGGGGTACACACACGTTCAATACACACAGCAGAGGAGAGCCTCTGTCGACGTAGTGCTCCTTTCTCCCTGCATGGCCGAGTCGAGCACAAAGCTATAACCTGGCGTAATGGTGCATAAACGAGGATATGGGGGGATACAGTAAAAAAAACAAAAAAACAACACCATGCAAGGTCAAATAATGCACTTCCTGAAGCATTCGTGAAATATCTCACACAGATTCTGCAGCCTGTAGGAATTTTGTTTGACAGCGTTTCTCTTTTAATTTCACACTTCTATGTTAATGATCATAGTGAATATGCTTACAGAAATACACTGCAAGTGGGTCATAGCTACCTGCAACCACATGTGATCTCAGCAAGTGTTTGTGTGTAGGTAGTATAGTGGCACTCAGTAGTCACTCAGGTGCTGCAATGTCGGCGAAACTCTGTTATCTGGCAACCATAGGTCTTGCTTATGGCATAATATCATGCCATAAGCATTGCCAACATTGCAGCAGCCCAGTGAAACCCACTATATTAGTCAAAAATATTTTCAACGCACCTGGCTGTATTACCCCTTCCTGTATAAAAGCAGTCCCACTGTAGGTAACTGCCCCCCAGTGTACAAAAGTGTATTAAACCAAAAAAAACAAAGGAAAATAAATGGATAAATGGGTCTTACAAGTAGAGATGTATGTAAAGCTAAAATGATGTTAATAACATTAATATCATTATATGAGACTGGAAATCTGGGAATTTGTTTATGATAACATACTGTCAGAAGTCTTTTGTGTCTTTCAAAACACCAAAGTTATAATGTCACATTATATCAACATTAAAGTATTCTGTTTGATTGTGTCCATATTGCCAAGCCCTAAGTGTGAAGTATGTGTACCTTTTTGAAGAGCAAGGAGTCGTCTATGTGCTCTGCATAGACGGAGGTGAGCCTGTACTGGTTCTCAGTGGTGATGTCTATCTGATAGCCAGTCAGGACGTAGCAGACTGTGCGGAACTCCTGGATTTTCCTCTGAAACACCTCCTTCAGCCTCTGGTTCCTGAGCTCCGAGCTCTCCATCTGCTTCCGTAAGTCTGCAACACACACGCACCAGTTGGGACAATACATCAGTCAGGGTATTCTGACACTGGTCTGGAACGTAAGCAATTATGGCTGATAGTTATATTTTCACAACATCACTATGAGCAATTCAGACATTCAGCTATAAAACTAAGATACATGTGCAAGACTTCTCCATGGAGCTCCACAAGTACAAGCTCAACTCACTTAGTTAATGTAGCATAGATGGATGGCTCCATATCAAATATACACTCCCTGAAGCACTCCATCTGCTCACTTAGGGTCCAGAAAACACCATAATGCACAGAGTGTAGTGGTGACTAAAGCAGTCAGCTGTCTCTACTAGCTGGGAGCAGAAAGATTCACGGAGAGGAGAAGCAGGATGGGGCTTGACTTTAATTTGTTGAAAATCAATTTACCATAATTACTTCAATTTGAAGACTTGATTTGAGAAGGCAGAAAAATTAAGTTTGTCTGAGCAAAAATGAGTCATTATGGAGGGAATTATTTAGAATTTTATAACTGCAGAAAAAGTTTAAAGTGGTACGCATGCACGTGGGCAGAACAACCACAAAGAGGCAAACGTTTCTGTGACAAATGTGATGTTCACATTTAGTGAAAACAGTTTTAATAGGATTGTGTATGTACTACTGAAGCACCTGACCACAGCATCAAGAAGGGTAGTTCTAACTGTTATCCACAGTAAAGAATGGTCTCCAGACTCAGTCATTTGATTTCTATTTGTTATTTCAGCCAAAAAAACTGACGTCCACACATGATGAAAAGTGGACAGAATAAGCAGTTTAATTAGCAGCTTCACTAAATCCTAAACAATTGTCCCAATTTTGATCCTATTTGCATCACACAAAATGCCTATCTTGGTTGTTTCTCATTTTTGTCAAAGTTAAATATTAAATACGTATTAAAAACCGGCAAGAGCACCAACAAGACAATGAAAAAGGGAAACCAAGGCAGCTAAAATGCTTGTTTAACACCCCAGAAAAGCTTGGCTTGCGTTAATTCATTATTTTCAAGGTCAAAGTCACTTCAGTTGCTCAAATGTGCATCTTCGTTGATAAGAAGTAGAATTAGTTTACTAAACCAGTGCTATTCACCTTTTTTCAGCCAACAGTCACAAAACCTTCATTCTCTTGTGCTATATCACACACACACACATTTTTTACATACTTCTTACATTACATTCATTTGCATAGTCCAGGCTTCTAACCCTGCCATGGTTAATTATTACTTCAACGCATCATTCTTCTCTTTATACATCTTAGCCTATTACATTTTTGTTCATCATTACTACACAAGTGAAGGGCTCGAGAGTGTACATTTAAGAGTCTGTGAGTGTCTGTCTGTGTGCCTGTCTGTCTCCTGGGTGACTGGGCTCCTCTTGAGTGTCAGTCAGTACTGATAAATATTGTTTCAAGACTTCAGCATTGTGACAAAACTGTCACTATATGACAGCGATCAAACTGGCCTCAAATGGCTGTTAATTCTCAAGTGACAGCATGAAGTAGACACCGCTTAACTTTACTGTAACATGCAGACAAATGGACATGTTACTGCCTGAGCAAAAAGGCGAATGTGTACACACAAATGTGCCAAATGTGTAAGTGTTTGAGGTTAGATGATTTTGTCAAGTTTGAGAAAGTGCGTGACTTCTGCCCTTAATTGGTCTCTATGGGTCTGAGCAAACTGTCTCTTAAAAGTTGTCAATAAATTCACTGTTGAGGGAGAGAGCTTCTTATTTATATATTGTGTCTACGTATTGTTCAACCCAAACTAGGCCCAAAGTACCCACTTGAATCTGCTGAATTTTCTTTTTCAGCATTTTTGGACAGCTGCAGAGAGACCGGAAAGGTATCTAATTCCTGGCTACATAACTGACATAACGGAGCACTGACAACATTTGTTACTGAAATGAAATGTATCTAAAAGCCCTACAGCAGGAAGACGGGTGAACTTTGCGTTCACTTTCCAACAAATAGCAAAAGGAAATCCTTAATTCACAAAACACAGTCATGTGTAAAGCTAGAAATAATACTTAAGCACAGCTTAATTTATTGGTTTAATAAAATTTTTACAGAAGTAAAAAGTATGAACCAAATTAAAGAACAATTCCACACTAATCCTACGCTTTAATTTACATGTTTTTTGTCATTATAATTGTTTAAAATCACATTAAAAACTCAACTGTAGAGCATACTTTGCTCTGAGGTCACTGGTAACACTGCTCACCCATATAAACATCCACACACAGACACACACACACACACAGCGCCAGAAATAGCAGCCTATTTTACATGTATTATCTGCCATTAAAAATCTTATCATGTCCCACAGTTTAGAATGTAAATGCTAATTTCACAAGTGCACTAATTGTGTTTGAGCCAGAGCCATTTTCAAAAAGCTAAGAGATACCGTATATGGAGAAAAAATGTAAAATAATATGACGTCAAGTATTATTTCCTATTCACACAAATTGTTTCAAATTACTAAAATCACGGTAGTATTGTCAGCAAATAATAATAACAATAATAATAATAATAATAATAATCAGAAACCGACCAGGCTTTGTGGGACAATTTGTGATTTTTGCCATGCCAATTATTGATGAATAGACCTTAGGAAAGCAAATTCATTTTGATCCATCATTTCTTATTTCATGGTGAGGTTCAACCATTGTCAGTGTGGTGTAAAACTAATGTCTAGTCATAAAGACCAGGGCTATTCAATTCATATTCAAATAGGTCCGCCTGGAACATGATGAATGTCTAACTTGGGTTATGATTCAGTGCCATATAAATTGAAGTTACCTAGTCTGTTTGTAGGCAACAACTGTCAAATCAAATAAATAAAGTACAGTTCAATAATATTTAAACAATATTTGTTGTCAGTTTTTGCACTGAACTGGAGGGATTAAAAGTAATTTGTACCCTTTTAATAAATAAATGTTCTTTTCTCATTTCAAGTAAAATTAGGACTGAATTACAAATAAAATACATAGCTTTTTAAAATGCGCATCTTAAAATAAAGTGCTTAATTTTAGAAAAAATTAATTAAAAGTGTAGCTGTGAGTTTCCCTTTTTCTGTTGCAGTCTACTTTTCTCTTTTTAGTTGTAATTCTTATCAGAATGCACATATTTGATTGGCTGAGTAGCATCACATGAGACGATTTACAATGAATACTGCAAAAAGGATCTTACTCTTCAACAAACACTCTGTCTCTGTAGAGATCCGTTCCATTATGTTGTCAGACACTTTGAATAACATTCAGTGGCAAAAAAGCGACTTTTAGGGGACGTACTTTTTACAGGCACAGTTGCCCACAAGGATTATGTTGTAGCCATTGGTGCCCGTTCACAGCAGATGGCGATCTGCTATAAAATGTAGTAATTCTCAAAAATGTATTGGTTATAGGTCCAGTTCCTGATTGGACAGCGCCCGAGTCCGGATCACAGTTGCAAAGTAGTGACCTCTGATATAGAGTGTATGAAATAACACTTTTTAAATAAATCTGTGCCGGTCTTAAAGACATTATAATCATTCCATTTCTTCCATACTTTTCCTGACATCCCATTGCATTGACACTGGTCTGAAGATAAGAACAGATATTACACATTAGGTCGGCTGATTATCTGCTGAGTTTAAATTGAGCACACCGTTGAGAAACTCAATTATCATTTCACATTTTAAAAAAAGAACAGGAGAAAAATTGGTCAGGGACGGATGGGCATAACTAAAGGGGGGTGACAAGTAAGTGAAAGGAAGTGTAAAAAGGGAAAAGGGCAGAAGTTGGAAAAAGAGAGGAGTTAAAGTGTTGGGCAAGAGACAGAGGAAGAGTGAATTAGAGACAGCGCAGAGAAGAGCACTCTGGTCCTCAGAAGACAAATTAGCCAACAGACTTCTGGCACTGAACTGCCCTGAACTCCAATTAAATATTTAACCCCGTCATAACTACACTTTCCCCCTCTAACTGTCTGTCATTCACTGCCACCTGAGAAGACAAAAGCCTCAGTGGCTTCCAATATAAATATCAATGAAGCAGTTCCCTTCTTACTTTGGTTTAGGACGCAGACAGTAGAGGCCGTAGGTTAAAAGCTTCTCTCATTTCATTTTTTCATTCTTCTAAAAGGGAACAGGACCTGAAAATTTGTCAAAACAGGCTGTGTGGAAAATACTAAAATATCAAATTGCTTCCTTAATATTAACTATGACTATCTATCTATCTATCTTACTTGCTTTTAGCTTAATAACCTTGGTAACTAACAGTATAAATAATCAAAATAAGTAATTGTACAAATATAATGAAACATATATATATATATATATAAATATATAATAACGGTTTCAGTTTAATTCACCCAATCATACTGAACGGAGTGGTTGGTGTGGTACGTGCAGAACTTGCAAAACTTACAAGCATAGCACAATTCAATAACAAGTGTCTGTAACTAATTAATAAATACATGCACATAAAGTGCTTGAACTATGTGTCCTACATTAATGTCGTCTGTGTTGGGGAAGATTTAACCTTTGGTCTGGCCCTTATCTCAGCTGTGGCACATGTGTTCAGCTCCATAAAATTTATGGTGATAGGAAGTGATGGACAATGAAAACGTTAATGCAACTGCCCAAACCTGTTTCATTTATTACGAGACTGGTACAAGCTAATGAGCCGAGTTAGTGCAAGTGGGTCTGTAAATGTGAGTGTGTTGTGGACCTTACCCAGCACCTCCTTCGATGGTGGAAAAGAGAGGCCGAGGCTGGGGGTGTGCACACTGGAGTCGTCTTGTGAACGGACCAGAGTGCCTCCATCCTGCAATGAGCGCACCAGTTCCCTGAGACATGTCACTTCCTCCTGAAGAGTCTCAACTTCCTGCTGGCGCTGTTGCTTGGCAACAGTGGTAGGGTTCATTTTGAGGTGGAGAACTCGAGTTTTGACTGGATCATAGTCTCCCTGAGACAGAAAGATCAAACGTCCATCAATTGTTGAGTTTTTCATTAGAGTTCAATCAAAATACAATGTTATTGTCCAAACTCTGGAAGTCGCAAGATTTTTGAATCAAAGAAATACAGAGATGACATACTATTAATAGTAATGTGATATGTGCCAAAAATGAATGCTTCTTGTTTTATATCTAAAACAGGATTAACATAAACTTCAAACGACGTTTCTGTTGTCTGGAATATGTTTTTGAGACTTTACATTACTACCCTACATTTAAAGACTTTGAAGACACTTTGAAGTCTCTGCTGGTTGCCTGGCAACATCACGGTGACGTCAAGGCTCAACAAGACTGTGCCTGACCAAGAAATAGTCCAGCACATAAGCACAAGTAAAGTTATCATTTTTTTATCCTTTGTTATTTGTTCGGATTAAACAAATTAGATATAAGGTGTCAATTAGTTAGCTCTGGAGGAGGCAGGTTGTTTTTGCCAGGCTAGCTGCCCCCCCAGCTATTAAGGATGTATCTTCTGTCACATTAGGTTTTCAACTTCTTACAGTATTCTTCCGATCATGTAGTCAGCTGAGGTCTGTCTGGTGACGATGAAAAAGAACACATGGCTAAAACATATTGGTATCCAGGAGAGGGCATCTCTCTCGCGCTCTCGGTCCCCATGGACCCCGCACACACACACACACACACACACACACACACACACACACACACACACACACACACACACACACGCAGAGATCTAAACAGTATTTGAAGTTTCATGTGCTGCATAAGGCTGCAGCACATGAAACACCAGATTTGTCTGTACAAGAACTGAGACCATTCATTGCATTCAGATATTTCTGTGAAATCTGTGTGGCAAAAACATGAACATGGCTGAAAAGCTTGAACAGATTCAGAAGAATAAATGGGGAGGTGGTGTGAGGTGAAGTGTGCACACAAAGTGCTTTCCAAGAAATCAATCCATGCTTTCAGTCATAAAGACTTAAGAAGACAGATTTTCAAATAGTATTTACTTTTATGCCATTTACATTTTTTTGGTCTAACTACTACTAAAAAATTATTTTTAATAAATAGTCATGGGCCTGTTAAATTGAACACAACTGAATGTTATTTTGACTTTTGTTTTCAACAAGTTTTAAAGCATTATGTTTGGTGACTGTATGTTGGACAACTGTGTTGCAATAGTTTAGTTTATTGGTATCTAGACATGACTGGTGAAGTCAGTCTGACCTTTCTTGGTTATGCAACACAACAGCACTTAAAAAGGTAAACGCACCAGAATATATACATATTGCAGAGTGCACCAAAGGTTGTCTTATTATTCATTTTAGCAGGGAAACACGCAACAGCAGTCCAGTTATTACTCGAACTGAATTACAATCCAACTTTACAGTGTTTTGGCACATTTCTTTTTCAGAAATATACAAACATACATTCCCAAAATGTCTGGAGAGCAGACAACACAGGTCCAGTTCCCATCCGAATACAGCACAAATTCTCACCTAATTTCCATTCATATTTCTATCTACTACTGTTATGTGAATATTAAGACTTGAGCGCATTAATAAACAGCTGGTGGTGCTAATTCTCCAGTCAGGCTCGACTAAACTATTGCAGAAGAGGAGTGTGCAGTGATATGACATAATAAATTGAGTGCCAGATAACCTCAAACGTTGGAGGACCATGTAGAAACATGGTGGAAATATGGCATTTATACTTGATTCATGTATTCATTGGAGGAAAGTTAAAGTCTGAATATGTAGGAATACATCCAACTCTCCCGTGAATCACTGTGTAGCTTATGCTATTTATTCAGTGCAATATGGTGATGCCAACACTGCACGGATGAAACAGGTGTGCTACTAAACGCTTGTGTGAGAGACGGGGAGTTTGGAGCTAGCTGCATTTCCAACATTCTGTATCTAAATATACAGAAGATGTAACCTATGACTGCTCTGCTTTACCTAGCCTGCCAAAACCTTCTCTACAGAGGCTACAGAAGCATACAGTGAGGTTATGAGCATCAAGACTGCATACCTGCTTTATTTCCCAGTGTGCCACTCTTTGCCCTCAGCACAGAGCAGTGCGGACCACAACAGCAAAATACTCTGCGCTGATTCACTGTACGTTGCCAATATAGTACAGTGAACAGAGCTTTCTTGCTCTCAAATGTGAAGAAAAGTGTCAGAGTAGGGCAAAGAAAAACCTCTTAGCTGCTAACTGAAATGTTTGCACCTTATTTGGATACGTATGTGCTGTTGTATATGTTTTAGCCTTCAGTTGAACTAATTCTATATACACTGCAACAATAATTATGTAGGAAATAAAATAGTTTTCTGAATGTTTCATAAACTTGAAGGTTACTGAAACTAAAACACTGGCAACAGAAGAGTTTTAGTAAAAGTTTCATTATACCTTGATGCCATTATTCTATTTTACTACCGTTCAACATGATTGAAAAGTAGAAGTGAATCTACAGACTAACAAAAAAATGACATAACATATACTGAGTGGTAAATACAGATGGATGTATTAACAAGAGAAAACTCAGAATAAGAAGCTGATACTGAAGCAAAAATGGGAACATCGTTTCCTGAAAATGTGATTTCCTTCTTTTCTTAGTTTGTTTTCTTCTGACTCGATGAGGTCTGGGTAAATGAGAAGAGTCTATCTTAGCTTAATGCCAATATAAGGAGACTCACACAAACAGGATCACACACACAACATCCACACACACCAATCTTAGCTCTTGATTAGTGGCTAAATTAGATTCCATATGCCCCCAAGCGAAGTTTGCCAAATAAACTACAAGCGTGGGGGGAGAGCAAGAGGCAGACAAGGAGAAACGGGATATGAAGATGGGAAACGATGGAGGACATAGAACAGAACAGGGGGAAAACAAAGAGGGTTGGGGCATCTTTGCCTTCAGCATAGGAGAAAAGTAGCATGGATGAATTGGGGGGGAGCCTCACACGTTTATAAATAACGCTCTGTATAATTTAAAAGGAACAGAGGAATTTTAGTTTTCCAAAACGAGGAACAGAGAATGTGTGTATTTATATCAAAACATTTTCAACTGGACTGCACACACGTCACAGCCCAAAATAAAAGTACTAGCTTTTGCGTAAACCTTTTGAAGTTCTAGATCTGTATATGCAGGGTTTATTCAAGGATGCATCTGTATGTGTGTTGTGATAAACAGCGAGAGAAAATGGAAAGGAGAGCCAGATAGCGTGAGACATATGTAGATTAGAGCTGTAAACCCCAGCACAAAAAGAAGAGTAAAGTCCTCAAAACGCCGCCAACAGCTAAATGCTGTCAAAAAAGCAAAAACTCTTTCAAACATACTTCCTTAAAAATTAGGTCACGCTAAAGAAAATTAGAATGATTTGGCCATGGAATTCATATTTTACTTTTTGGATGCCTGGACTGAGCCGAGGGGCAAAGACTTAATTGACTGCTCAACAGCAAAAACAAAGGAAATGTATTTCTCTTTGGCATTAAAGCACATCGCTTTTAGAGTAAGCCAAGAAATAGCATAATCATTTTTTAATTGGTTGAACTCTCTCATAAAACTAAAGTGAGAAAAATGGAAAAAAGCCAGCTTCATGTCTTTATCAATTTTACTTCTCCGGTGCAGAAAAAGAGGGTACAACAGACAAGAAAGTAATCAAGTGAAAAAGTATGATCCACTGAAATAAAAGAGCTGAAATCTAAAAATTTAAACAGGGATGTTCATCAATCAAAAAGGTATAATTAACTTTCCCTGCACATGCCTGTCTGCATTTGAGAAAAGCGGAAAGGGAAAGTGGTGCACTACCTACTGTTTATAAATTATAATTTAGTTCACTGCTGCAACAACAATAAAATGCCAAATTGCCTGAGTTTCAAAGTAGATTTTAGCAAACTACTTAATATTACAGTATTTCATTTGGCCTATTGTGTGTGTGTGTGTGTGTGTGTGTGTGTGTGTGTGTGTGTGTGTGTGTGTGTGTGTGTGCATGCATATATACAGCCTACTCCTCCACACATTATTTACAGTGCAGCAAGGTGGAGTGCCATTCTAAGTGCCTGAGGCACATATCTCTTATTCATGGAACAACAATAACAACACATCTAATACCAGGGAGCAGAATTAGTTTTAAAAAAGAGCCAGAGAGCAACAGAGCAGGAGAGAGAGAGAGAGAGAGAGTGCAAGAGGGAGGGACAGTATAAGAGGGAGGGGGCATCAAAGTCCAGGGAACAATGTCTTTAACGCAGCTGACCAAATCACTCTGAAACATCCACTTATATACTAAAAACAGCACTGACCACAGGGGACACATGAGTCACTGATGGAACAGGTGACACACTCATGAGTGTAAGAGCAGAGGAGTACTATCAAAAGATAATGAAGAAAAAAACACACATTCACACACCCATAAACCACATGAGCTGATCAAGTGTGGATGAATGGCGAGACAACAGAGTCACATGATCACAACTGAGTCACATGATCAAAAACAGATTGGAGCTGCGGTCTTGATGTTTTAAAGGATCAATTCACCCAAATCACAGAAAAACTTTATTTTATTTTTTTAAAACCTATGTTGGCAGTAAGGTCTGTGGATTATCCAGAGCAACCATCCGGTATCCATGGACACTGTTTCTGGAAGAGATGTAGTTGTTGAGTTACTTCATTTTTTCAAGTAAAACATTTTTTCAAATGAAAAAACAACAAGAGCATGAGAACCAAGTAGGTGTGTACATTTCTTCACGTCCACATTGTTCTTCGATACAACCAGATCTTGTCTGCAGTGAAATAGTGAGATACAGGTACTACTACTACTGTTATCAAACCTAGATCCAATATACGATTGTCTTACTTGTGGCAAAAGTGCATCAAGCAGTTTACCTTGAGAAGTAAGCTACTGATGACTGCTACTTGATAACCCTAACCCTGTGGCCTTCGGTCATGTGGGCTGAATATGACAAACGGAGCAGTTGCTGAGCAGGTATGCTACCTCGGTCCCTAGGGCAATGAGGGAACCATGGATGAATCTAGGTGGAGGTTACACTTCAGTGCTTTTTCCTACATGGATAAAATTTCAGGATGACTAGCTAGTGGCAGCAAAGACGTCCTGATATAAAGGACCCAGGGAGGTCACCAGGTCCCTGGTGGAAGGTAGACATAAGCATAAGCAACTGGAGCCTGAAAGCTCAGGATGGAGTTAGGAGTAGAAGTAGAGGTGCAACAGCATCCACTATATACCTAAGACATTATGTTTTGTAATAGGCTTATCACTAAGACTTAGTCCAGGACAGCATTCTTGGTTAAAAACTGTGAAGGTTTATTGAAATCATAAAAAACTAATATTTAGATTTAGTGCCACTCACTAAAACATTAGCATTGTATGTATCCTTGAGGTCTAACAAATGTGTCAGGTGCACTTCTTTCCTCATAAAACATTTGCTAAAACAATTTATAAATTGATGGGAGTGTGTATTGCGTCACCCGCATGATAAACACAACAGAGAAACACCTTTAAGCCCAGATACACATGCAAAGCACAATTTGGGAACAGAACTAAGAAGGGTATGGGAGCAGCCTTGGTGGAGATGAAGTTGAAGAGCTCTTTACACCATGTAGTATTAGCAGCAGAATCCCTGGGAGGCTCTGCCACAGGGAGCTGAGCCTTTGGGAGTGTAGGGATAAGCAAGAGTAGGTTGAGGCGCCTAGAATGCATGAAGAGTGGCAGCATCTTCTATAAAAGACTAAGCTGCATGATCTCTCTCCTCTTCCTTCTTAGTTTAACACCTTTTCAACATGGAGAGACGTACAGTGCTGAAGATTCCCTCAGGAACCGCTGAATGTAAAATATGTCATCCTCTTCCTCATCGGACAAGTTGGTCACATTGAACCATCTCACTCCTGAAGTGTTGGAGTGACCTTTCTTGTGTCTCTGAGCTGGTAATTGGACTCCCAGTTGCTAGTTGTAGTGTGCCCATCACTGGATGGATGAGTTTTCTCTGTTTTACCACTGAAATATTAATCTTTATAACAAGATATACCTGTAATTCATTTGATCAAGACATTTCTGATTATAGCTTTAAAGGTTGTAAAGAGAAAACGTCCTTGAGTATTGTGAAACTTTTCCAGCTTTCCCCCTTTTGGAAGTCTTGAAATAAAATACTAAAGTACTTATATGTTCAATCAAATGTATTTCACCATAACTGTCATTACTGACATTTCTCTCTCAAATTGCATCTCACACTGAGCAGGATGAAGGGGGATGAGGCCCTCTTTTCTGACATCTTGAATCATTTCACTGATTTACTGGATGAAAACGGAAATCTCTTCTGCTCAAGAGTCAGAAGGCTGTTATCAATTTTGTTCAGAAACATCATTATTTTTTAACTCCCTACATGCCTGGTGGGAAAGAAGCTCAGTCAACGGCAAAAAGTAGCAACACCGGAACACAAGCCTCATAGTGATGAAACTAAATTCTAAACTAAGGCTGGCAGGCGGAAGGCTGATGCTATGTGGGACACTTCCAACCACATCAAACATTCTTGCCCTAAACTGCCGCAGCCGTTTCTTCAGCCACCAACATCTTCATCAAGCTGATCTCAACCTTTAGAAAACACCCATCCAAAAAATGCAACAGCATCATTTATTTAAGGATTTGGCCGTGTTCCACTAAGAAGAGGTAATTTGTAATAATGAATACTAAAATACTGAGAAATTATTCTCATTTAAAAATATTTCTAGTAACTTTGATTGAAAAAATTTAACAGAGGACATTGGTAAACAGCACTGTCTTTGACATTGTCATTATGCATCTTTAACACTATTGTTGTTGTTGTTCAACTGCCTCAGTGAAATATAAACACTAAATGGAAGAAGACAAACAGCCAATCAGGAATAGTATGCTTACAGAGGCAGTGGTGAACAGACTTGTAGTTGAAGCTGAACAAACAAAATACCAATAAGCAAAACGAAAAACACCAAAGAAAACACAGTGCCCATGACCAGCTCAAAGCAGGAGGAAGACGTCGATAGTTGGTTAGATAGATATTTTGGCTATTTACAAAAACAGAGCAAGGTGCACTGCAAACACCACAAACCTGCTTCATAATTTGAAACAATATCAGCCGTTGAAACACACAGAAATATACAGTACCAAAAACCGTCTGCATTCATTTAGGAGCAAAAATCTGCCAAAAATATAAAATAATATTTGACAATTGTCATAAGTATCGATATCGACTGATATAAAAAAAATATTTTGTGATAACATTTTAGGTCATTGCCCAAGCCCTACTAACTACCTGCCACAATGCCATAAAATTCCATATTCTGGATTATTCACCCCACTACCGGAAAGGCAAAAGCAAAAACGTCAACACATCAGCCTCAAGCGATTGCTTGCAGGCCTTAAACATTTAGTCATGTTTTCACATACTGTATATTTATTGCTTAAATTGGTTTCAAAAACACATACTAATACACAAGATAAGATTTGCAAACTTAAACTTTAAATAGGTAAAACTGCCATGAACATGAAAACCTTCAAATGACATCACCACAAAAGCAGGGCCATAGCTTAAGCTCCACATTAAGGCTGAAAAAATACTCACCTAGGCTACAAGCATGCCATAGTCAAGACAATATATGAATAGCTTTTACATCTAGTACTGTGTCTCTTTCTATCTGGAAAATAATGTCTAAACATTAATGTTGCTGTGGCTGAGTATTATAAGATTGGGCATGCCCATGTACACACATGTACAACAGAGACACTACGTTGATGCAACCTCTTGCAACGGCAACAATTATCTCTGTCTAAACACTGGCATGAGAGCAAGAGCAGGATCAAAAAGACAAAGTGCAACACGGTTAAGTCTACCGTTATTCCTGCTGCACTCTGCAGTGCAAGACAGAAAACCAGACAAACAAAACAAGTAAGAGAAAATGTTGAATGGATTGATATTAGACCACAGGTCTTTGTTACTTGTTGAAGCCATGTGCTAATGAACATGATGATTTTTCCCCAGAAAGAAAACTGGGTCCAAATCACAGAGGGACTTAAGATACGACAGAAGAAAGATGGAGGGGAGCAGAATAGCCTTGGCAGCCTTTGAAAACCTGCCTGAAAAACTTTATTGTTCTTGATTATAAAAAAAAGCAAATATCCTTAAAACAACAATTAAAAATTCAATAAAACAATCGTCCAGGACACTCTTTTCAAATCTCCCATCATGGTTTTAGGCTACTAACCAATCATTTCTCAAGTTTGCTTCTCTCTGTCGCCAAACGATAATTGGTAACATCTATAACCAGTTCATAAAGCCTCTGATCTTATTAGGTGCTGCAGGTGCTGGAAAAGAATCTGGTGCACAGGACGCAATGTGTTTTTGTTTCTGTCATCATCAATAATGAATGTTTGGAATAAAAAGAGAATCCAGTACTTCTGAAAATAAAAAGATGAAAGCTTCACAGTACATAATCTTAATGCTGACATTACAGCATGCTCCCTCCTCAAAGAGAGAACTTGTTAATTAGCATGATCAACAACAGGAACCATCCATTAGAGGACAAAGAAATACATGAAGTGACAACTTTGGCAAAGATGTATCCCAAAATACAAGAATGTATTCATTTACCACTTGCAGAAATTAGAAGGTTTTCAAAACATGTTAAAATGTATTTGCCATTCTTTGATCTATTTTCTACAATACAGTATGTTTAATATATTTTAAGATTTTGGCATTTTTGCACAGCAAGGAGGCCTGCTGAAGGTAAAGGTAAGACTCTTTAATTGCAGATCATCATTTTAAGCTTTCATGATGACTTTCATTCCCCTAACCAGTATGTATAAGCAAGAAACTAATCCTCATTAGAACATGACACACTGAGTTTACTGGAATGGAAGCAAATTTGTTTCAAGCAAGCGCCTTTGTATCAGTCAAGTAAAGGCAAAGCAACCAAAGTGAACTATGATTTCCAAGGGATGCTTACATGCAGATTGCAGATGGTGCAGGGTTCCTTTCAAAAGTAATTGTCACTCAATTTGTGAGTCCTACAGGGCTCTCACTTGCTCATGCTAGTTAAACATGTCAAAATGAACAGGAGGTTAACAAGAGAGGAAATTATCTCATTGCATCTTCCAAATTTGGCCTCAAGATTATGTCTGGCTCTAGTGACCATGACAATGCTAACATTAGCTAGTCAGCCTACTGAGGTGAAAACAGTTTGTGGTGCTTGATAACCAAGACAGCGTGAGCGTGCATTTTACATGACAAAGTGAAACCTGAAATCAAATTAGCTCTAAAAATAAGCACACACACTCCCGCCAAATGCTAGCGAAATACACAATCAGCCAAAGAAAACAATGGGCAGGGCTATCTGAGGTAGGGATAGAAGCGAGGCCTTTGTAGACTTAACTCTTGATCTTTACTCTACCTAGCAGTTTATGTTATGCTAGCTACTGGCTAACGTTACAGAGCATAACTGGACATTCTGTTGTTTGTTCCTGGGTTGGACTTTGGTGTCTGGCGAAGCAGTGGCTGCTGCCTGACTGACGTCGTCTATGGGATTTAGGAATATAAATTATTTAGAAGTGCTTAAAACCGATGCGAACTCCGTCCTAACTGACTATTCTGAGTTAATATCTACAGACTAAGTTTATGATAACCAGTGTTATCTTAACTTGACGAGACTTTAGCTGCCTTTTTATTCAATTTAGTAAAGTGAGCCAACAGTTTGAGCGTTTTGCCCTGTCAGCCAGAGCATAGTAAACACAGAGTTACATAAGCACCTGACACCTGCAGCTTTGTTATCATTTGGGGACGGTTAGAACTTTGCCAGCTATTGGAATAAATAAATGTTACGTAAATACCGATAGCAGCTACGTTTGTCCAGGAGCTTATCGATATTTTGATATTGACCAGTCAGGAACCGGTACCAATTTAGTACCGGTCCTCGATACCTATCCTACTGTGAAGAAGGGTTCATTTTAACTTTGTAACACAATGCTCACACCACCCGACTACGTGAGATAAGAAAGGTGTAAAGTAATCTTAATATAGTAGTAGTAGTAGTAGTAGTAGTAGTAATAATAATAGAAGAAGTGTATATAATGGTACTTTAAAAGATTGATGCAATACTGTGATAATACAATTTACAGTGTTTTTTTTGGGCTACAGTAATCATAGTATGAAAATCCTATCCCTAGTGGGTACATTTTAAATTGCATGATGCTAATTAAATATGTTGCCTTTGTTTGATTTACATAATAAAAATGCTTTCTTTTTTTTTTTTATAAATGTCCATTGTAAATACATACTTAAAAATCTGAATTTCTCAGGAGTGCCTCTTTACGGATTACTGGTGAGAATGATTGAGCTTGAGTCCATGAAAAGCAGCCTCATTATACTAGTAATCTGAGTGGTTGACAGTCACACTAGTCAGCATAATGACAATATAAAGACAGGGCAGCGATGATGGATTAGGCCACAAGGAGCTGACACGTACAAGTTGAAATAATGAAAAATCCCATTGTCAGTTTATTGATTCATTCAATTTTGTAAGTCATTCATGCCTACTCGTTCAGCCATTCATTTCTCCTTTCAAATGCTTCTCCATTCAGTCACTCATCTCTTCACTCGGTCTGATGTAGAGGTCTCTTGCTGTGCATTAGACCATGGAGGAGTCATAAGAATTAACTCCTAAGAACTGACCGCGCAACCTTGAAACCTGCGCACACGTACACACACTCCTACGCACACTCGGTTGTCAATTGCCTTAAAAGTGGTGGTCATGCTTGAGAACACATGGATTTCATTCACCCCGCGGCTAAATGGAACCAACACGCTTGCCCACACACATTTCATTAAAGTGCCCTGGTAGGCTTAGTTTGGCACAGTATGAGTCAGGGAGGGAGGACCTGACTTGAAATGAAACACACACACATCTCACACGCACACACGGCCAATTTAAAAAGGAAAGGGATCAGGTATAACAGAGGGAGTTAGTTAAGTAACTTTGCAAAACGAAAGTAGCTGGATTAGATGCACAAAGTCATGCATGTGTGTTTGTGTGTGAGTAATGTTAAGGTGGCTACCAACCAGGATTCATTTCATTTCAGCCAGTTTCATTCCCAGCTGACACAAGGGAAGGTCTACTTCATTTTGACAATATCTCTTCGCCCCGTACCACTCTGTCCAGTATAATCCCTTCAACCAATAAAGAGGGACTTTAAATCAGCCAGAGGTTCTACAACTTTTCCATTGGATGTTGCAGGAATGACACCTGGGTCCAATTGTGCTTGAAAAACTGTCAGATATGGGAAGCGTTTGTGTGAATCAATCTGCGATGTCATATGGGCTAGGCTGCTGCCATTGGGGTTATTAAATTGGTTCCTTTGTGGCAGACAAGTAAATCCATCAAAGAAAACAGTTAGAGGGAAGTCTCGGTGTCTACCTGTAGGTTGTGTCTCTCCAGTCTCATCTCCAGAATGTTGTTCTGCTCCTCCAAACGCTGCCGCTCTGCCTCTAAATCTTCAATCTTCTGTCTGAAAAATGCACATACACACACACTTATTAATATCTACCATAAATAATAACGACTGTACATGTTGTTGATTCGATAGGTTAATCCTAGAGGTAGAGCTCTGGATGAGTTAATCCACCTTTGGTATATGCATGATGAATCTTTCATGTCCCTGGTTTGTGCAATAGGTTTTGTGTGTGTGTGTGTGTGTGTGTGTGTGTGAGATAACTACCTGAGTATGCTGACCTCTTCTTTGGTCACTGAAGAATTGCTGTCAGGAGCAGAGGCCTGCTGCTTCTTTAGAGACTCCAGCTCCAGCTCCACCTGGGATAAACAGAGAAGAAAATGGGCCTGGTGCACTAACAGACCACCTTTGGCCACGTGCCTGGCAGAAACCTTTAGGCTGCAGATAAATCCAGCGGACTCTATTCCAGTGAGCTGCTATCTTTTTGAGACAGACATCCACACAAACAGATATATCCTTTATACGCCATTACTGCACCGACTCATTTTCCATTTCACATTGTCCCCTTTTTTCCCTTAGTACATGTTTTTAGTGTCTTGGTTAGTTTCTCTCTGATCTCGCTCTCCTCTTTGCAATTATCCCTCATTTCCATTTGCACATCCATTTCCCTCTTTTTTTGACAGCATCTCTCTCTCTCTGCTCATCCTCAGTCCCAGTCTTCCCACGATGGATAAGTAATTACTGCTATACCAGACAGGTGGATTTCACGCGTCAATAATCATTGCCATGGCTATGTTGATGTCTCCCCAGCAACAAGGAGCCATGAAAAGAAGGGAGATCATAGAACAAGTTAAGACACGAAGACAGAAACACAGAGTGTGTAAGAGGGTTTAGGTCACACCTGCCAACTCCCAATTTCATGCCATAATTGAAAGCAGAAACTTTTTTGTAATTTTTCTGTAATTTCTACAACCCTCATTTAAGAGAAATACATATACCACATTTAAGAGATGAACTGGCCCATTTAATATTGGCAAAATTTACAAACTGTTTGACGTCATTTACAAATCACACAATCTTTTTAGTGCAACCTGACAACAACTCACCTCAAGCAATAATAAAAAGAAGTTCTTATATTAGAAGTAGAGCTGCAGCAAGTAGTAGTTGCCAAAACTTTGTGATAATCGATTTATCATTATTTTTTAAGCAAAAAGTCAAACATTTGCTGGTTCCAGCTTCTGAAATGTAAGGATTTGCTTCTTTTTGGGGCATTTTATAGAGTAAACAATAAATCAATAAATCATGAAAATAAATCGGCAGAGGAATCAATAATGAAAATTATATAGGGTAGGAAATTAACATTATTAAATGTGACCATGTACCAGCCCCTGATCATATCATCAGCTACTCAATAGTAAATCCTTATTTAGTGTCTGAAATCTACCAGCCACTTTCATATTTTACCAGCCAAGTACTGGTTGCAGTCCTAATTAGAAGTACCTGTCAATTAGAACCACTTCAGTCAGGTGTGTGAGGAGGGAGACAGTACTCAACACAAGAAAGCCACTGTACTTGCACCATAAATGCAATCTAGCTGCTAAGTATGTCTTCATTGAAGACTTCATTGTTCGGCGCACTGGGGAAAAAAATGATGTTAGTCACAGAGGCATCAGAGCATCTTTGACTCACTGAAAGGCACCGTGCACCTGCCAGCTTAACAGTCGTGACTAAAAAAAGGTACCTGAGAAAGCTTAAGTGCTAATGGCTGAGATAAAATGTCTATGATCAATTGACTAATCAAGTAGCATTTCTATAGCTTTAATAAATGTTTTCAATTTAACTTTTTGCATCCTTGTTTCTTTATGTTTTCAGTTACTGGTGGTTTACAAATAGAAGTTAATTAGGGTCAAATATGTTAAACAATGTATGAAAATGTGTTTTAAATGCGTGTGTGTGTGTGTGTGTACTGTATTCTTACTGTTTGCAGCAGCAGTTTCAGAGTCCCCGTCTCTTCCTGTGCTTTGGTCAGCTGGGCCTGAATTGAAGGAAAAAACAAAAAATGACTGAAGAAATGACTGTGTCTTTATGCTATACAGTATTGAGTACAGTACAGAAATACAGCAAGTGAGAGGAGCAGGAGCCACCATATATTAAACAAAGTGTGCAGTTCATTCAGTTTTAAAACACAGAGCCTTTTCCATTTCGTTCGAATGTTGCTCACAATGGTCCTGCGTACTCCAAGTGAAGTTTTATCAGTTTTCAGTGCAGATATCTGTCCACTAAACAAGAGTGTTGAGTATTGAACATGTAGACAAGTAGCAGCTGAGCACCACACATTTAAAGTGCCACTCGACAACATGCATACTAAATTGTCCAGCAGTTCAGAGGAGTGTAAATAAGTACTTTATATTCAAATTTGTTTTCAATGCAATAATTTTGGCTATATGGAAGCTAAAGTAGAATACTATAAAAGCATGTTTTGTGTGTGCGCACACACACCTCCATCTCTGCATTGTGGTTCTGTGTCTTCTGCAGTACGTCCTCCGACTCTCTGAGCCGTTTGCTCAGTTGAGGAGAGTATTCGGAAGGCGCCAGCTCGCTGTCATAGGACTCTAGTATGGCACGCATTCCATCACGCTCCTGTAACACACACATACAGACATTATTAAAACACTACAAAAATAAATAAAAATCCTGCTGTAACAAATGTCCATGTAGCCAAAAAAAAAAAGAAAGTCATGACATTACAGAATTGTGTGCTGTCGGATATGTAATGTTTGTGTGCATGAGAGTGAATAAACTCAGAATATCAAGGCTCTTTGATTTTTCTTAAATTTGTCCGTTTTACTTTTGTATGACTGTTTGGTGTGTTAATATGACAGGCAAATGCCTTTGTAAATGAGGAACAAAGTATGAGGCAGCTGCGCCTTTCTCATCCAAGCTGTGACAAGAGAAGCTCAGGGTCATGGTCGTGCTCATCTGCATTTCTCCTCATGTAATAATCAAATCAAAGACAAATGTCTTTGCAGACAAAGGATAACGGATAAATCAAAAAATTAAATCAGAAAGTCATGACAGAGAAATGTCTTTGCAAATGAAGCATATAATAGTATGCAGCCTCATCTCTCTTATCTGAGATGTGATGAAATAATTAAAAAATTCAAAGGAATTTTTTCGCCTCTATAATACTGGAAAGAAAGACCTGTCTGCTACACTGTCCAGTAAATCAAAACACCAAGCAGTTTCTTCTCTTGGAGAAGAGAGGATAACAACCTCCTCAAGTCGACGTCTTCTCAAGTGTCGCTCGTCAGACTGACACGCCGTCTCCAAATAGCTCACGAGTCTGTGTCTGTGTGTCTGTATGCTTGATGTTTGTCTCAGTGTGTATGTTCATTCTCACACACAAAAGTCTGCAAGTCTTGATATGGTTCCCAAGAAGCACAAACAAAATGTATAGAAAGAGAAGCCAGCCATCTACAGCAGTGATTCCCAACCTGGGTACCCCATTGCAATTCTGCAATTGCCAGGGGGTAGATGGAAAGATTGTGGAAAAGCTCTTGTCATTAAATAAATATAGAAATTATAACTTAAGTTAAGTTAAGTTATAAGTTTTAAGTTTTAAAACAATACGTTTTAAAACATGGTTCAAATAGCTAGGTAAACGTAATAAATCAGTTTAAATTATTAGCTTAAAGTAATAATGTTAAATAGCTAAAAGTAATAGATCCATGTATTATATTTAGGTGAAAGTAATGGATACATGTATTATATTGAGCTAAAAGTAAGACATGTCTATGTATTATACATGTTTGAGGGTACATCAGACAAATGGGTTGATCTAGAGGACATATTAGAAAGTAAAGAGTGTGTACGTGTGTGGGTGATGGGGCACAATGAAAGATGAAAGACAGTAGTTGAGAGACACAGACAACAGACAAACAGCATGGGCCTCATAAGTGTATATACAGTGGCATGCAAAAGTTTGGGCACCCCTGATCATTTTCGATCATTTTGGTAGTTCGGATCAGCAATTTCAGTTAAATATATCATATAGCAGACAAACAAAGTGATATTTGAGAAGTGAAATTAAGTTCATAGGATTTACAGTGTGCAATAATTACTTAAACAAAAGTAGGCAGGTGCCAAAATTTGGGCACCCCAACAGAAAAAATACATCAATATTTAGTAGATCCTCCTTTTGCAGAAATAACAGCCTCTAAACGCTTCCTATAGCTTCCAATGAGGGTCTGGATTCTGGTTGAAGGTATTTTTGACATATCCAGTTCAGTCA
>JAVQJD010007714.1:0-24570 GCA_036023655.1 Nannoperca australis
TTCTTGAACCTATAATAATCACATTTCTACCAGAATCTTTGTTTTTGTTCATTCTAGACAGACACAGTTGTCTTACACTCATTACTGTGAATAAAAACAGTGTTGGTGCATTGGTAGAATAATACAAGGATTATAAAGACGACATAAACCTCTTCCACTTACAGCAAGTTTAAACTGTTACAACAAGTTACTGGACCCAAGTAAGATGGCTGCCATATGGTTCCAATCTGGAATGGCAAGTTATTACTATTTTATATGCAATATTCCATCAAATAAATGTTAAACTAGGGGGCGCCATCATGAAACCAAAGATTTGAAATATAAATGTCTCCCTATGTATGAGACTTGCTTCTGCTCACTGCTTCTTTTCTCTGTCCTGTTGCACTGCTGTTGCACCTCTCCTTCTAAATGAAAATGGCATTTTGTCTGCGGAAGAATGAGCCTGGCTGTCAGAAACTCAAGGAGCTGTCCTGTTTGTAAAGGTCACAGCCTGTTAATGAGAGCTGGATGGTGCATGATATAATTACCGTTGTTTATTATATGTTCTTATAACTGGAGAACCAAATTACTTTTTTTTTTATAATCCCAACTCAAGGTCCACTTAGTATCTTAGTATCCATCCTTGGATGGAGTTTGCTTAGTTGACATGCAAGCTCTTCATCCATAGCGCTTTTTAAAATTAACTAAGAAGGCTTATTCTGGCCCTTGGACAAAACAATTTAAACTCGGGGCCTTCATCAGTTGAAATATCTTATATTGTACACTTAGATCTTTTATACTTTTATTTTACATTTATTTAAAAAATATTATTCTAAATCATATTTTAGTTGTGAATTCTTCCACTCAAGTTACTTTAAATTTTAATAACCACACAGGAGGTCTGGGACAATTTAATCTCACATAGTGGTTGAATCACATGAAATTATTTATATAATAAAATTCTAATATTTCTCAGTGGTCTATCTTGTTAAGGAACGTTCTTTTAGAAGCATGGTTTTACAAACAAATGTTTAGTTTACTATATATATAATGTTTATTAAAATCCGATCCGAACAATGTATTGTCGGAGTTGGTATCTTAGATTCATGGTGCATTATATTACCCTTGGTTAACAGTGCTCCAAATAAACATACTCAACAACATACTCATGTCAAACTACAGGGGAAGAAACTCTTGAGAAAAATGAGTCACTGTGACTTTTAGGAGACATTTAAACAGTGATACTTTTAATTTAAAGTTGGATTGTAGAAATCCCTCCTTTATCAGCTGTAAATAAGTAATGTAATCCAGATAGAAAAAACTCAACTCTTTCTTTTGCCCAATATAAAATACTGTTCCTAGGGCACTGCTGACAGTGGAAATGTAAGCAGAAGCCATTGCCTCAGGGCTAAATGATGTGTCCTGTTGACTAGTGTCAAAAAACCCTGACTCAGTATCCTGTAGGGAAAAGTATCTGAAAAGTCCTGTTTGTGTAGAGTAAGTCTCTTTCCTTCTCTGTCTCCTCATATGATCCTCTCTGTTTGTATTCATAGTCAGTGTGACATGACATCATACCATTACATTTAGTTATTCTCCAGTAGTTATTGAAAATCTGAAAGATCTTTAATATATTTTCTTCTTTATTGCATCCTTTATTTATATCCTCCATTACCTTTCATTCTTATTTCTTGGTATCTTTAGATCTTTTTTTCATAAACTGACATCTCTTTTCTTCGCTGCTGCAGCGAGCCTCTTCCCCCTCAGGGATCAATAAAGTCTATTTTATCATATTTTGTTTCTTCAGGGAAAGTTGAGTGAGCATGAATTCTCTTTATCACAAATGTGATCAGACTCAGTCACAGTTAAATGAATTCACGCCAGGATGCTGCCCAATAAAACCACAGTCTGTTGAGCACTGAGCTCCACCACAGCCAGTTTGGTGTTTCTCTGACTTGCTCAAAGGTACTCTAATGGTATAGTTCCTTGGGGAGGTTGGAGTGTGTCATCCAAGTCTTAATGTTGTTATTTCTAATTTTTTATTAAAATTAACTTTAGTTCCTTACAGTATCAGTGAGGTGAGGTTTCCTTGCAGTTTAGCTGGTCGCTCTCTATGTGATTTGGATCTATTTTTAGCAATGCCGCAATATTCCAAGATCTCAGCATTTACTTAAATACAACATTCTTATAAACAATAGCTGCAACAAAACTCACAAACACCATAGATTTCCTTTAAGCTAGATTCAAATTTCTGTGTCATGATGAACAACAATCCAACTATAAATAAATGTTGCTGGCAAATGAAGTGATTTACACATAGTTAAGCATTGGGTCTCACTGCCGATAGCGCTACCACAACACTAGATGCATACTGTACTGTCACACATTATCAGGAACATCATGTTATCATCTCTTCGGTCATTGGACATCTAGTAGGAATCAAAAACACCATCAGCCCAAGCTGGCAAGTCACAGTTCTTGCAGTCTCCATTTCTATCTTCATAGAGTTTTTGAGGAGGTGCTTGTTATCTATGGTGTATAGCTATGGTGGCTACTGGCAGGCTTGATTGTTATGCCATAACCTCCTAATGAACAAGTAGTCTTGTGCACTAGCAAATATTTTTTAACAGCGGCAGATCTTGCCTTGTCTCCTGCCTGTATTCACTCTAGCTTGGACTACTGTAATTCTCTTCACTCTGGCCTCAGCCATAAGTCAATTGCAGCCCATTCAAAATACTGGCTCTAGGCTTTTGACAAAGGTGATGTCACAATGTACTGACCACACCCAGGAGTACATTTCTACATCACTGCAGGTTAAACCACGGCAGGTCAGCAAAAACATTTGCAGCTGCTATTGAGTAGCTCTTTAAGATGTTTGCAGTAGATTTTCATTCCAAATTAGTTGCATGTAGCAAAATGATGAACTTCACTTACTGCTCCTTTCCCCCAAAATATTTACACAGTACAACTCTTATAATCATGTCAGTGTTAATGATTGATTGAACAGATGTGGATTTTGAACTAGGTCAGGATCCTCCCAGTGCAGTTTTGCTGTGTTAATGGCCGTCTGAGCCCTGAAACTCTGGGAGATTCTCTGTAAAAGACGGGTCTGCCTGGTGGTTAAGTGTTTCTGCACTTAAATATAAGAGATTCAAGTCATATGGTATTATAAGTCCTTATGAGATAAAAAATGTTTTTGCCAGCCTTCTCAACAACCCAAAACCTGAATATCCATTGATCAGATAGTAGAAATGTACATTTTGTCTTGCCAATAAATAAAAAAAGCATTTATTCACAATTTTCTAGCTGAAAATGCTGAGCAGGCCACGCGTCTCTACAGATCTTAAAGGGTTTAATCAAATTTGGGGATAGACTCTAAATCAGAGGAATGAAGCACAGTAAAGAATGTAGTTTATCTTTGGACAGCAGTCCTTTCTATATGTTGACTTCCACAGTAAAAGTGTGCATGAACAAAACTCTGAAATGACACAGATAGATACTCACAGATGTAATTCCAAAACCTAAACTTTCCCTTTTTATCATTGCAAATGAGCTCAAGCCCCCGATGCGCTCTACTTGACTTCGATCTGACCTCCACAGTATGACATTTCTCCAGACACTCAAAAGTCTACTTCTCAATAACACCAATGATATTTTTATATTTATGAAGCCATCAATTAAATACCATTTTACCAATAAAACGGTTTAACGTTTATTGTGAAATTGTCAAATTGTTTACTGGCACTTTTATTTAATAAGCACCAAGTCTCCAACAGCTGATTATTTTAACTTTAGATGCTTCAGAGTTCCAGACAACAAAACTATGGGCTGAAACTCAGGTTGGTTCAGGTGAGAACTCTCCAAATTCATTACTAGCAGTGGCCCCTTTCACATTGTCACATGTTGTTTATTGTGTCCTTGTTGCAAATAAACAACAACAAATAAAAATGCAGTAAGCTAAACCTGAAAAGATTCAATAACAAATTCAAAAGGATTCAGATTTGATCATTTGAAAGTAAAATATTATAAATCATTAGTGTATCATGTATTTATTCTCAGTTCATGCTCTTTCAGTGTCTGTAACCTGATGCCTCTACATAGAGCTGTGTGTACACGTCGTGTTCCAGTTTAGCCAGATGTGCTTGTTCACATATATGTTAGTGTGACTGGGCGTCCTTTTGTGTCTAGAATAGTTTACATCAGTGTATGAACAAGACCTTGCCGTCTTCGTGACTTTTGTCAATCGGTTGAATGTTGTTTAACGTTGGGCAAAGAACCAACTGAATGTTTCATCAATGCTCTAGAAATAATATAAAAATGAACTGTATTCCTCCTTCGGGGAGACACCTTCCTCTGACTTCCGTGTGAAAGTAAGATATCAACAGTGTTTTATGTATTATTTCATGTGTGCTATGTTCCACAACAATCACATTCCTGTTGGATATTAGACTATTCCATGTCGCTCAGAACCTGCTGAGGGTGAAATATAGCATTCATGAGAAAAATCAACCAGTCCATTCGACACTTTGGTAACAAAGACGGCATAAACAAAAAGCTGCAGACACGGGTGACAAATGGCCTTCTTCAGCTTTAGCAGATCTTATCAAACAGGATGAGATCTCATCTTCTCGTTTCTTTTATCGACTATCAAACTCATTCTCATGAAGTTGGCCTCTCTGCTGAAGGGCTGCAAAAAGATGACAAACACAATCAGAGCAGCTCATGGGAATTTCAGGGCGGGTTCAGCATGATATTAAAGGTCATCTCATTTTGCTCTGATTAACTCACTCCCTTGTCTTTTATATTCTCACAAGGCAATAAATCTTTCCGTCCTGCTTTGCTGCAAGTTTCTTCTCATACACTCACGTACAGTTTTAATCAATCTTCCGTCTTGTGAGTATGATGGTCGGATGTGTCTGAATTGCTTTTCCACCCAATGGAAAATTTTAAGGTGATGGGATATCACCCTTCTGATTTCCCACAGTGAAACAGAATTAGTTTATGTCCAAACACTGAGCATTTGTAAAAAGGGAATCCTTCTCATAGCTCCAGTGCACTCAGTCCTGGCTGTATGGTCACTACCTCCACTCCATTACGCTTGATGATACTCCTAATAGCCATCTTGTTCAAAGGCTCCCTCACGATGAAAGCATGCATTTGGCTGAGCAATTTATACCGAGGAGTCAATGAAACTCAAAGTAGTCCGTCGGACAAAAATCTGTAGCATTTTGAAGGCTGTTCCTTAGTTGGTTGTAAATTATACATGCATTTGATAGTGTTAATCCTCAGAGCTGGGCATGAAAATCCTATATACACAGCCTCAACAGTGACTGGACTAAAACTCAAACAGCTGGCACATCAACTGAACTACATCTTAAACAGCTGCAACTGTAATTTGACTGCACAACTAAATTAATAAAAGGCACAAGGACATCACAACACAGAACAATTCTCTATCTTTCTGGTTTACTCGAAGTGATGTTTCCTGTCGCTTGAAGCTTTGGTCAGATGGATTTCTCGACCCTGCAGACATGCCTATAGGATTTGGAATCATGTCTTTGTCACTGTTAGTTTCATTGTAATGACTAAAATATGATAACTATGATCCAATTGATCTATGAAACAGTTGGTCTCGACGTGCTCCATAAGAAAGAGTGCCCTGAGATAACTTTGTTATGATATGGCACTATATAAATAAAACTGAATTGAATTGAATCCAACAGAAATGTAATGTATGAATGTATATGTATTGCAATGCAAATGGCATGTAAAAAATATCTTTGTGACTTTGTGTGTATTTATGAAAATTTACGAATGATTAAAGATATTTTCTGTACTAAAAAAGAGTGAGCGTATATGTTTGTAATATACTTGTACTGCAATTTAAATGACAGTACACTGGCATGTATTTCAATATATTTGGGTCCTTTTATATATTCAGATACATTTCTAATATATTATAATATCCCTTAGTGGGAATGAGAGTAAGCCTCCCAGCATGCTCCATGGTCAATAGACTCATGAACCATGTTTATATACCATAAACAGCAAATGTGTTTTAAAAGAAATGTTTCATTAAAACATTTAGCCCCAACGTCCTCCTTCAACCTCAGAGTGATACAAGAATGTTGATTTGTCAGTGAACATATTTACAGCCATAACTGGGAAAGTAATTGGCAAAACAAATTAGAGCTATATGGGTTGCGTTGTGATAACCGAATGATTAAGGTGCATACCACGCTGCTGCAATGTCCCTGGTTTGTCTCACCTTATTTGATACATGTTATCAGTAACATGTATCAAATAAGGTGAGACAATGATTAAAGATATTTATTGTGTTCAACATTGTTTCCCACACAGCAAATTATTTTTTGTGCACTATTAGTGCCATTGTCCTGCTTTTTAGCCTGTTGCTGGCAATCAAATTGTGTCTGGCTCACCACTACATTACATTATTTGTTTCATTAAATACCTTTATTTTTGTTCCATAAGACACATATGGATTACTATCTATGACTATGACTATGACTAAAGTCTAAAGACAGCTCACAGCTCTGTACATCATCACCATTCACACCCATCACCCATAATCACCAGCATCGGTCCATCTTCAGACACAGTAATGAGAGTGTTTTTCTGGTGCTCTGTATCCATTAGGCCATTAGAGGCCCCTTCCCCGGTCTGTGTGTGTGTGTGTGTGACAGTGCATAAAGTCCTCTGTGTCTTCCTTGTGCAGGTAAACATCCATTGTAAGAGACAGAAGATTCATCTGTCAGCTTCCTCCCTGAGGCTGGTCCTTTCAGTTGGATTGCGAGTCAGCCTCCTCTGGCTTCCCCGCATCCCATGTCCTCTCATCCTGTATGACAATAAAATAATGGCTGTTGAATAGCTAGTTGATAGCGTAATCACATGTTGCCTCAGGATGTTGCATACACGGCAGTCTCTGGTGGCCACGTCAGAGCGGCAGATAGTGAATGTGTTCTTCCCAAAATAGTTGCTTGGATGCAGATAGTGCTCGCTGTTAAAGTGCTACTTTGTCTTGTAGCGGGGTGAAGAGTTAAGCCATGAAATTAATTTGTCTTTTACTGAGATTTGATGAATTTTGTTTTCATGGTCATTTGAAACACTGATCTTACGCTGCTATTGCACGATTTCACGGTGAAAGATTTGTTTGAAAGGAGTCACAAGTTCACAGCTGTTGGGAGGGGAAACTTTTAACATAACTTAACAAACCCGTAGAGCAACCCTGGGCCCTAAAATGATGTTTATGTGCTTTAAAATGGTTTTACCAGATATATTTTGGAGGACATAATAAAAATAAACCAAGACCACGATCTTTCCATAATGCTTTCTGTATCCTGGAGGATACACTCATTTGATGGGCTGTGAGGGAAGAGGCATTACATGGTTGCACTTGAAATCATGAAAAACTCTGAAGGTTGGATGGGTCACGTACTCAGGCTATGTGACTTCATGCCAATATTCAAGAATATACTCATTATTTGTATCAATGTCCAAAATAGCAGCATACATGGGCAATCCACTGGCCATGAGACAATAGTTGTTACTTTTTTGTATTTATTACATTTTGCAGGAATGTTTTTTTGAAAATATTGTTCTTTAAGGATGATTTTATATGTTCTTGTAGAAAAATTATATTCATTATATGTCACTAACCCTAACCCTATTGCTCAGTTAATGGTATAAAACAGGGATAATCACCCACTGATATACTTGTGTTTTGAGGCCTTTACTGTAGAAATGATCAATAATATAAAGGTGTGAAATATTGATTACTCTTTATTTTACTCTTAAATTTGTATTATTGATTAATTCATCAATGTACACTTTTACAATTTTTAGGGAATTACTGTGATCAGTTTCTACAGTACAAGATAGAGAGAGGTGAAGTTTGATGGTTGATCAGATTCAGAGGAGAGAACCTGCGAGGAAGACGAGCTCAATACAGAGGGACAGTGTGAGGATGGTAACAGTGACCACTTGAATTGTAGCTTTTTGGCGTTTCAGCTCAGTTTCAGCATTCAAAACATATGTGAACAAATGTTGTTCCTTTCTTTTCACTTAAAAAAAAGGAGCACTTCACTTTTGTTTGTGGCTATTTTTCTACATCATACATACATATTTTCTACAAAATATTTTATATTCACATGGCATTACGTTACTTTTAAAACGTATTTGCTGTTTGAATTGCTGTGGAGTTTTCCTTTAGCTAAAATGCAACCTGCAATGTGCCTTTAGCTTCATATTGGCAATATTTAAATATATATTATTTACAAAATGTTAAACGATATATAATATGTAGGTTTTTACAGACAAAATACAACATGACTACAATGAATCTTCTCAGTGAACAACACTGTGAACAACCTGACTCAATATATCATGTAGAACCTGACAATCAAACCTCACCTAAAAACATGCTGTTATCCCATTTCAGTTTGATTTCTTTTGTTTTGTCGACAAATGGGTATCAAGTGATGTAAACATATTTTCTGTTCGACACGAAAGCTGCAGATATGCTATGTGATGTGTGGTTCATGAACGACTCTTTCATATGAACAAGTAGTAACGAGTCGCCTCAGAGAGTCCTTTGTTCATTTTGTTCACTGGATCTTCAAGTTGTTCGTTCATTTCACACGTGACAGCTACACAGGCTCAGTATTGGACGTAAATGAGTAGTTCACCCCTCGACTGGGTCTTTAAGTCTGCTGTTCCTTCATTTTTC
This sequence comes from Nannoperca australis, assembly GCA_036023655.1. Taxonomy (NCBI): domain Eukaryota; kingdom Metazoa; phylum Chordata; class Actinopteri; order Centrarchiformes; family Percichthyidae; genus Nannoperca; species Nannoperca australis. Next base: position 8,723 of record JAVQJD010007714.1, read on the forward strand.
ATGTGAAAGCTACACAGGCTCAGTATGACAAAAAAAAATAGTAGTTAATTTTACTGAACGAGACTTAAAGAACTAAGTCACTTAAATGAACCAGTGGTCCCATCACTACTAGGAGCACTTTACCTTTTTTTGTGGCTATTTTTCTGCTGATATTATTCATGGGTGTAGCAGGTGGCTTGTTAGCTATGTAGAAAGATAACTTGCATTCTTAATCTCATGTACAAAGTTGTGACTGGTTGATTTGTTTCTTCAGTAGGTGGTGACAGCCATCTGTAAGCACAATACCAGACCCATTTGAATCACTGAACGATGCAGATATGTGGTTAGTGATTGAGGGGAAGCCAAGAAAAGCAGCAGTGCAACAGCAAAAGGTTACTAGCAAGTAAGCATGAATGTAAACTGAACGTTTTTGGTTTGTTTACAAGAAATCAATCACAGTTAATCTTTCAATTGTGGTTTTAATCATGACAAAGAATACATTTACTCTTTTTGAACATTTCTCAATTGATACTACCTGGTTCCCTTTGTGTATGCAAGAATTTATCAATTTTTGTACTGTACTTGTAATATTCTTGTCCTTCTTTTATTAATAGTTAGAGTTCCATTTGTTGGGTTCCCTGCTATGATAAAACACAGGACCATCTTACTATCAGAGAGCAGCTCTCTTTCTGAACGTCTGTGACTTATTGTACGTCCAGATGCCTCGGCTCTCTCTACAAAAGCTAACGAGTGCACTTTCATGTTCAAACTACAGAGCAGCTAAAGTGTTCCGGGAAGGTATGTGTCTCCAAGCAACTGTCAAGTTCCCCCGCTGAGGGGAGCTGACCATGTGCAGTAGTAAGAAATGAAGTCAGGCGTCCTAAATTAACGAGGTTACAGATAAATTAAACATGATTATCTCTCTTTAGTTAGCAGTCCACAGAGAGGAACACTTCCTTCTGTCAATGAGACTGTTATCACAGACTCACAGTACTACTTCTGTAAAGAGGCTGCTGTGATTGTGATGCTTTGAGAATATCAGAAGAATTATCTTTAGTCTACAATCATGGAGGAAAATCATGATTGTACAACATTCTACAACATTCTTTTATTTTGTTCATGTGTTTCAATTTTTCAGTGTGTGTGTGCTTGAAAGCCACCAGGAGTTGTATCAAGATATTGCTTTCCTGTCAGTCATGTGTGTGTGTGTCATGTGCACCTGAAATGGAAGCGAAATAATAATTAACTACACTGTTCTACTGTTAAGTATAAATTGGAAGCATAACACGCATCACTTCCTGATAGCTAGATGATTTTCTTGGAAAGACCCTCCAGCCATCAGAGTCTTTTCCTGGTGTTCCCCCTCACACACTTGACATGTGTTGTTGAGAAGTCTGCAAAGGCTCAGTGCTGTCCTACTCTGAAACCAGCAAGTGCCCGAGGACTCCCTCATCTGGGCACTCTTTCTGTATGTTTGCAATCCTGTTGACTTTGCTCACACTTATAACCTAAACTAACACTTAGATAACCTAAAAGCTGGGAGGCAGTGTGTGTGCAACATTACTATTACTCTTGCTTACAAATGGGGCTACAATAGGGAGTGAACAACGAGTAGTCAGATTTAAATCAACATAAAATATCAGCCTCACTTTACTGGTCACAGCAACGCCTCTGCTTCTAAAGCCATGTTGTGTTCTGATATTATGGTTCTGACCTCCTGCACCTTCTTAAATGGATGCATTTACGCTAAACACACAGGTGATAAAAACCTGTGAGGGTTTAGTGATTAGAGCACAGGGTGAACACTGATTAGGCCAGAGTGCTTTGGACAGCCAATGTACAAGCTTTTATCAACTGGATGTAAGTACTGTGGTCTTTAATACCTGTCCTCAGGAATCAAAGCCCTGCTGGTTTTCAGTCGATGTAATCAAACTGATTAGAACCTGGCTTGCATGGTCACACACTTGTATGACTTAAAACAGCAGGATTTCAGAGAATAAGGAAGACCGTCACAGAAACAGCAAATCAAACAGGGAAGTGTGTTTTTAGCAGTCAAGTCATTAAATTCTAATATTTCTCAATTCAGATATGGAATCTGTGTCTTCATCTTGAAAAAGATGGGGAGGATTTAAACACTCTGATGAGCTGATTTTCCTCTTGAAATGCATTTAAATTATTTACTTATTAAGTTATTATTAATTTACTCTTGAATAAGACTCTTAATTTGAAATAAGAGTATCAAGAGGTCATAGTGAAAGCTGCAGTCAGCATTCACATATTGCTGATCATATGACTGCAGTTATATGAGGTAGGAATGATGCTAAACCTCCCAGCATGTTTTAGTATTGTTACTGGTGTTATGTTCAATTTTTTCACACTTCCAATGTTGTAATATAATTAAATATTATGTTATTACTCAGATTTATACCATGTGAAAACTACTGAATATCCTTAATAGTCAAATCAAATTATATTATTTACCTGTCAAGCTTACTCCAACCTGACATTGATGTATTTTTTTTTCCAAATACAGAAAGTCTGTACTTAAGATTCAAATATATTTTATATAGTGTTTCCATCACAGTAACATAGCTAAATGTGGTGTTCTTTGTTTCCATGTCTTTTTTCACTTTACTATTTATATTTTAAATTTTTTTTTAATTAAATGATAATTACATCATCTAAAATCATAATTAGATTGTTAATTATGTTAACTTTTAATCAAGTTTATGTCGTTTTTTTAAAGCCTACTTGTTTCGTTGTGTATTTCATCATATAAAGATATTTTACTTTTGTGAAAATTAAATAGTGATAACTTCTCAATAACCTGCATGTTCTCATCCAAAATCTGTTAAATTAAATTAAATTCTGTTTTATTTATATAGCGCCATATCATAACAAGGTTATATCAGGGCACTTTTTCATATATAGCAGGTTATTAACTCTTATATTTATGACCCAACATTCCCACCATGAGCAGCACTAGGCGACAATGGCAAGGAGAAACGCTCTTATAACAGACCTCGAGCACAACCAGGCTGTAGGTGGATGTTCATTTATCTGCCTCGACCAGTTGGGGGGGGTTCAGACTCTACAGCTACAGAGGGAGAAATACCTGCAGAAAGCAGCAGGAGAGAGAGAGAGAGAGAGAGAAAGAACACAACTACAGGAAGAAGTTGAATTAGTAACAAGCAGTAATGGGATAAGAGTGCATACAGATGTTGACATAATCACAAATATGTAAGCGTTCACCCTAAAACCTCTTGGTCATGAACCAGCTAACTGTGAATATATCTGCACTTTTGCAGGGTCGGGCTCAAGACAGCTGCAGATACATTTTAAACCAGCTTCAAAGATCGTGTCAAATAAACAATCAAATGAAGCTAACTCAGTTATCCAAATACAAAGAGTAGGGCCCAGGATTTTGCTGCTCTATTCCGTGCAAACTGACATTTAATATTTAAATGTAAAACTCTGATATATTTAATATATTGGAAAAGATTACTTTCTCGCCCCGGTGATGAAGACCTCAGTTCATCAACTGGAAAGACAGCTGCAGCTCCACTGAAACAGATAGATGTGTAACCTTTATATCAAGGTGGCGCAGAATGATGAATGAGAGTGCAGGATAGATGGAGTGATCAGCGTTATCAGTGTTGTCAGTCCAATCTCCCTCTATCAACGATGTGGGGAGGCGGTCAACTGTCATTAGTGTGTACTTTCCAGTCCTGACCATGGGGCTGCAGAACAATTATTTAGCCCCAAGGCCACTTGAGAGGATGGGGATTTGTTCTTTGCCATATGAACCAATTGTGTTTTAGAGTGATGCTGTTTGGTCTCTCTGTCCAATTTACCTGACTCTATTTCTACTTCATTTAGTGTAGTGTTGAGGGAAAATCTCTGAGCCAGTGGAGACAATTGGACATTGGACACAAATGACAGCTTGAAAAGAGGTGGGTCACTCCGCTTGTTAATGCCACAAATTTAAAACCCAATTCCACATAAAATAACTTCCTTCTTCTTTTCCCCTTCTTTTCTTCTTTTGTGTGACATATTATGTAACCCCACTGGAATTTCACCCACAGTTCGTGTTTTTTTCCTCTTTATTTTCCATTTGTTTTTTATATTATGGTCTTGAAAAATTCTAAACCGTCTTCGCCTACTTGGCTTTTCAGAACTGCATGGTAAAATATTTCATCTTGCATCAACACTGAATGATACCAGACACACAAAAATAAAATAAAGGCAGATGCTATTAGCACGCAGGTGTTAGTAGCCAACAATGCTATCTGAACGCAGGGGGGTAAAGCCCTGTTGTCAAAAACCACCCAAAGCCGAAAATAGATGATCAGAATAGTCAGAATAGTAGAATCAGTTTGGTTAGAAGTAGTAGGTTGTTGCAGTAGGTTGTAGAAGTTACGCTGGTTCCGAATGCTTAAAAGAGTAACACTGCTCAAATATAGCCGAGTTATAACAGTACGTTGGTAGTGACAAATATAAAAGTTATTCATGGAGTTAAAGAGCATGGAGATTGTAAGTGTTCTGCTGTGTTCCAAAGTTATTAAGTTGTATTTGAAACAGGCAATTATAAAGTGATGACTGATGTATACTGAACAGTCTACAGAGGAGTTTGGCTTTAGGCTTGGGTTTAGGAAATAGACAACCGTGGCTGATGCTCAACACCTGTGGCCAATGCTGAATACCTGCGGATGACGCTCAGGCAGGGTGTAAAAAGCCAAATAGCTGCTGTGTGTCTTTTCTCACTCAAATAGACACATTCCAAAAAGAAATATATTATATATACATATATTTTCACACATTTAATACTAAAATGAAAAGGCAGAAGAGGTTTATCAGGCCTGGATATAAATCAATGTCACTGAAGTTGTGTGGTTACATTATACTGTCAGATGAGACTTGTGCCTCGGTTGACCCCCAACACACACACACACACTCTGTCACCACAGCTCTGTCTCATCTCTCGGCTGTGATGGACAGCCAGAACACAAACCCAGTTTCTCCCTGCCAGCCTGAATCCATTGAGCGTTCAGAGACTTCGTGTCACAAAGACCCTGGCTTCATCTCTCTTGCTGTATGAGAATTGTAGTCTTCCAGCTGAAAACAATCTTTTCTTCTGTTTTTCAGGCACATTGTTTGCTTGTTTTGTCTGTAGAGAGTTGAGAGCAGACAACGTATGGGCTGTCATGTTACAGCACTGTCACAACTTGAGCCAGCTATAAAGAAAAGTCTGTCACGCACAACATCAGCGCAAGCTCGTGTCATAGAGTGCACACACTTCTGCCGTTTGCCGTGGCATTTCTCAGTGTCACCACATGCCAGCTACCGTGGCATCAAGTGGGTGGAACAAATGTCAATGTTTTCATAACCATTATTTAGTCAGTGAAAGGTGATTCATATCAGACAATGTCTTGTTTAAATGCAACATCTGGAGCAGCTGGGGGATTGTTGATTGATGAAGAGCTCTCCAAAAGTAGCTGGGAAGCTTTTCTGATTCCTTTTCCACCTTCAGAAAATCTTTTCCAGATCAGGATTTGAAGCTTTACATCACAACCAAATATTCTTCAAATCTGCTAGACAGCCTAAACATTTTATTATGTACCTCAAAGTTTAATTTAACTGCAGTTCCCTCCACAGAGAGTTCGAAGGTCAGACTCAGAGTTCAGAACAGTACCGTTGTTAAAGATTAAGTCATTTTTATCACTCTACACCACAGGTTCCCTTTGGCAGGAATTAGAATGTGCTACAACCTGCTCCAACTACGGGCATTAATATGATATGAAATATACTACTGTGTGTCGCTGTGGTTTTATATCTATCTATGTATGCATTAATGAGTATGCACATTATATGTTGAAGATAAAAAAATGTGAAAATGAGATAGATGACGGTGACATGGTATGTTAATTTGGTCATATCATAGTGAGACATTTTTTGATTTGTTGCCAATTTGCATGTCATTCACTAAATGTCATTTCAGAACCTGCTGTGTGCTCCCTATTTTGCAATATTCCTTAGTGTGTATTCGCCTTTCTCGATCACCTGCACCATCTGAATGTAAGAGTGACCGTTATCAAAACATTGCTACAGAAAGGGATGTTTCATTTTGTGCATCATTAGCCTGTTTTACTAAAACGTACTGTAATTTTTGCTATAACATATAAACTAGTGTGTGTGTGTGTGTGTGTGTGTGTCCAACATTACCAATATGACAGTTTAATAATTAACAGCTGGATTTGTGAGATCATGAATCCATCTTGCCAGGCTTCAATTTATGCAGTTGTGGCCGACCGATCAGACCAGTCAGCATTCTATGAAGAACTACGAGCAGCTACAGGCGTGGTTCAGGTGTCATGATTCGTTCAAAAACAACAGCGGTGGCTAGTGAAGAGGTTTGCATGGATGCTGCTTTAGTATCAGTTATAGCAGAACTGGAGAGTATGTCTTCAGTGAAAGAAGAACAGAGAATGGCACTGAAAGCTTTTCTAGATGGAAACGATTTTTTCGCTCTTCTCTGGACTGGTTCCCCTGCTACATTATATGGTTTGTTGATCTGATTGATTGAAGTTTGCCCATGATAGATGCTGATCACCTGCCAAGTATCTTTTGAAAGTGCCTGTCCTTCTCTAAACAGTTGCCAAGGATGACTTCTCAGATGGCTCTGTGTAACAAACCATCTGGAGTGTCAGGATAGTAGATGGCTGTACTATGCATACATATGGCCATAAAAAATAACATAAACAAAAAGTCTCTGGAAAACATACATGTTGGCGGAAAGATTCTGCTGAAGTCAACGCCTTAAAAGTTACATCTTTCTTTTGTAAGCAACAAGGGGTGACAATTTCCATTTCAAGTGAAGGCAGCATCAACTTGTGCCCTTCCAGCAACGTAACTATACTTCACAATATTAAACCTCACTTTTTCCTTACTTTTGATATCCATGAGCCATGCTTTTGAGTCCACATAGTGTATTACTTAGTCCTTACAGGTCATCATGAGCAAAACTTACAGTTGATGTCAAAAAAAATACTTTATGTATATAGTTTTTGAATTTCAGACTTTGGTGGTAGTGGTGGTATCAAAAAGAGAATAATTTAAAATAATCATATAACAATGTTACACAATACTGGGCTGTGAGGCTCAGCTTCAGTTAAAGAATGGAACTTTCAAAAAAATACTGACAACAGAAAACTGGTGGCATCAGTCAGGAAATGAACTTGAGGTTGTTGACAATCAAAATTGTCCTCACCCACTCCCAACACCTCCACCTTCTCTCTTCACCCGTCTCCTGTCATTAAGCTCATTTCATGAAGTTTACTGAAAGCAGGCTGAGACACAAAAAAAATGGGTGAAAATGGGTTCTCTCAAATTAATGGCTTTTTTACCTAAATAACCTGTTGTCAAGTCTCTGCTGCAAGGCCTTTTCAGACTTGACACATAACTTCCCATTACCCTTTTTTACCATTTAATTTAGAAATACTGAGTGCTTCCCTTGGTTATCATGGATATTTTCCTATTCACATAATGACTAAGAGATTGTCTGCTGTATAAAGACCCCACTAATGATGAGAAATGACATGAAATGAATGACACAGCATGTCACAAATGGCTTATTCCTGTTATTGGTACAACAGCCTGTGATTTCACTAACAGCCTGTAATTTCTCCCTCATAACAAGCTGGGGTAGAGAGAACAAGCAGGACCTGCGATTGGCCTATTTTTAGTGAGAGTGTGTATGTTTGTGTTTGTAATGAGCGTCAGTCAGTCATTCGGCAGCCTGAGTTGCTTCAGCTGGGTGGGATCACTCTCTGCTGCCATAAGTGGAAATGTCAACACTGAGTTAAAGGCTCTGAATTATTTACTACTACAACTATTAAAGACCGTATGTTTGCAGTCGAGGTGTCTCCCTCTCTATACATGTTCACGTGTCAGTATCCACTGGACGCACACTAAGGTCGACAACAGACCTCCTTTGTGTTCTCTCTTCATGTTATAGGCAGCTCTTTTGGTTATATTGGCAGGCTTAAGTAGAAACATGTCATTCATCTGGGTGAACGGGCACAAATCTCATCTTTAATTAGACCTCTTGGAGAGATGAGAGTGATGCAGTCAGCTGCTACTGCTGTGACCGTGGTTCACACAAGCTCGAAGATAATCCAAGATGGCATTTTGTCCGACAGGGGAAGCAGAATCGAACACAGTCTCTGGTGTTTGGTCCTGAATCACAATTTCTGTCTGGATTTCTGTTTTCCTTTGTGTTTGCATTTGTGCACATCTCCCATGTATGAAGCATCCAGCTCCACCAATCACAAAAAAGGTAACAGTAGCAACAATCATGGTTCAGTAGGGATTCAACAATATTCAAACAGGATCTTATTTGCTGCCAGAAGGAAAAGAAGAAGAAGACATTTTAAAATCACGGAATTATTAAGAGGATCTTTGGTTAAGTTCTACACTACACCTTTTTTATAAATATCTGGACATACATTTTTGGTAAAATCTTTTAATGATGCATTCTTAAAATGGGTTGGCCTGTGAATGAGTGAATTCATAATTTGTGAGTGAATGAAATACACACAAATAACCTACAAAACAAACAAGGATTGGCTTTTTGCCAGAAAAAAGCTTTTCTTGTAGTTCAGTAGATCTAATTGCTTCTTTCTGACAACATGTTTCATCAGGCAGACAAAAAAAAACGAAAACCACATCTGCCCTCTCAGCACAATATCTCAACCAGCGCAATGTAGTAACACTGGTCAATAATGAAGAAATAAAACCTCAGAGGTGGAAGTCAATATCCTCATTGGTTCAGTCAGTAATTAATTTAGTTTCACCTAAAGACCCTTTGTGGGAACGTATTAACATAGAGCAGTGGTATTAGAAGAGTTGTTCTATGATGAGGATTGCAGCAAGAAAGTAGAGCTTTAGGATTTTTTTTTGTTTTTAGAGTTGTTGAAAAGATAAATTCCTGGCCTGGCCTGCAAACAATATAAACATCTAATTGTCACAATAGTGACAAGTAAACAAGCTAATGAGAGCCATTTGCAATCCGGAAATGTTTGGTAAAGTGCTAAATTGTCACCATGGTGGCTACTGGAAATTTTCAAGTGCTTGTCATTTGTTTTTGGTCTTTTGGAAGAAATGTTTCATGATGTTGCTCACAGAAAGGTCAATCCTCCATCATTGAAATGAAGCAGTGGACGAGCTTTAAAGGCTGGAAAAACTGAGACACAAGCCAGTTGTTGGTGAGTCGTTGGTATTGATCAACAACCCCATCAACCTCTCACAGATTTACCAGGGTCATTTTGTGCAACAGTGTGCAGCATTCACAATAAAACATCAACAAAAACAATTCAAAGCCTGGAAGTTGAGTTCAAACACACACACACACACACACACACACACACACAAACACAAAGAGACCTTAACTTACATTCATTGCAGGATGCTTACTCTGACCTCAACCAGTACCGCTGCATGCCTAACACAGCATTTACACTAACTTTCACCTGAGCCTAATTTTAAGACAAATCAAGAAATCTTTTTGTCCCCAGATGTGAATATACACCAACACTAACCTGTAGACACACATACAAGCATTCAACTCATGAACATGTACAACTCTGCCACCTAAAACTTACGTTCATATAGAACTCATTTGCTTTGGCTAATACATTTTTGAGAGCAATTTTAATGCTGCCCAGTGTGGACTGTTGCCCACTGGCAACAATTTGTTCCCATGCAAAAAGTGTAATGAAGTATGAAATCGTGCCAGCAATACGTTTCTATTAAAAAGTATCAGTCAATACAAATGAGTTGTATCTGAGTATAATTTGTAGAAAACAGAATTGAAATGCCAGCACAAATACACTAAGTTGCCATTTTATTAGGTACACCTAAGTAAAACTAATGCAGTCTAATTCTTTACTGAAAGGTGTTTCTATTATTTTATATAACACAATATAATTCAACAACACCCCAAACTGCAGCCTCTAAAACTTGTACAAATACACACACACACACACACACACACACACACACACATAAATACATGCATGCAGACAAGCACAGGAACACGTACAGGCTTACAAGGATACACTGATTGGCCCGGAGTGTCAGGCCAGTGTTAAAAATACAAAATGAAATGTGTAAATCAATGCAAAAACAACACAGACCAGTTACAGTCACACAGAACTGTAGACTGTCAGCCCCTCTTTTGCTTGTTTTCTGTCTATTTTTGCCTTTTGTTCTGTCTCTGACAAACAGTATACACATGGGATGTGAATATGTAATTCACAGCAGAGACACAATGAGTGTTTGCGTGTGTGTTTGTGTGTGACTGAGGAGGGGGAGGGTGATCACATTAGTCAATACCGCATCTTCTGTATCTCACCATCTAACGCATCGCCCATCGGCCAAAGAGATGCCAGAAACGTGCCGTGGAGGCTAAAGTCTCATTAGCAGGTGGCAAGTATACGTGGCTGAGATGATGAGCGCTGACATGAAAGCTTTCTGGACAAGTTTTGAAGCTTGTTAGAGCCCTCCAACTTTGAGCCAACTTTCTGTGGAAGGGCTTTGAATTAAACAAGACTGGGTATTTGCCTTGAGAGCAGACTCCTGTCAGCAGCTGCCAATAGCTTGGGCCTTCCTATCATCACATATTTGCTAGTGACAATGGCAGAGTGTCTGTCACACACAGAGCAACAGACTACAACAAAATGTGACATCCACTGAGGCATGGAGGCCTGCAGGCTGATTCAAAGAAAGTTTCTCCAACAGGACCTCGTACAGTGTTTTGCTCAAAAAGCAAAGTACGCTGTGTAGCTGCAGTTTGTTTCAAACCACAGCGTCCACTGGGGTACAGTGCCTCAAGGCTGCTGGGCTACTGTGACAGTGGAGCTGCAAAAATACTTTTTCCAGCCAAGTCTCACATAAAAAAGGGTGTATGAAACTACTGAGCCTCGTGAATACAGAGCTGACAAACTGACTGATGTACGACATAAAGTTTCTGTCACACTTTGATTCACCTGCAAAAGATTTGCAGCATCATTTAGTTTATTTATTTATTTCTGGCCACTTGGGGCAGCGGAACAACAACACAACATTGACATATTTTCACTTTATTTTGCATTATGTTTACCACAATCACTAGTTGTGTCTGTCTGCTGTTTGGTGCTGGACCAAGGCCCTAGAAACAGTGCTGGGATGTGAGGTGTTTTTGGTCTAGTGGCCATGCTCAGTATTGCAACTTCTGGAATCATTCTCAGGAAGATCAGAGTTTTACGTCAGCAGTGAAAACAGTCTGTGCAGAGGGATGGTTAATGGGAAGCATTTCCAACACACATAAACACTGGGTATAAAAGATTTAATCCGTATTCGACCAGGTAAACTGACAGGGTTGAGTTGCTTTGTGTTGAGCAGGCCATTTCTCATTACATTACATTTACCTTTCTCTTTCTCTAAAGTCATTTTGTATACCTCAAATTCTCTTCATTATTTGCCTCAACTGCAAAGGAAACCAGTTACTTTTTCAAATAAGACCTCTTACAGAGAGGCCTTGATTCCCTATTTTACAAGTTTTTATATTTTAGTAAGATATCTCCCTGCTTTCTATTGCTGCAAATGTGAACTGTAATGTTGCTTACTTTTAGGTCCAGTCATTCTATTTTGCTGTTCAAATTGCACTATGCACTAATATGTTAGTATTTTACAGTCAGTCCACTAAAAGGGAAACACAACTCTTCTCCGGAGTCCCTGCCTGATGTCCCTGATGAGGGCAAAATAGCCCCAAAATATTTGGTGAGAAAATCACAGTGTACTGGAGAAGACTTACGTTATGTGCTTTCATTTTGATGTACCTACACTGAAACTCACACTGGTCTGGACCTCGCATTTTGTATGTACTGAGTTAAAAGTATTTTAATTTAAGTTAGTGTTCTAGTGTTCTCTTGGTTCTATTAAAAGTAGTGCAACACCATAAGAAAGATCTGCTTTCTGTGTGAGATGTTGCACTGATACAAGTAATGCTGTGAAAATGCATACCATGTTAGCCGATATGGTAAAGGTAATTTCCCCCTTTCTATGACAAAACAAGGAAATGAACAGGGGCATTTGTATATTTTATGTAGAAGCCCTATTGAATACATCTCAAAGTAGATTACTTGCTGTTACCAATTTGGGAATAAAGGTGACACTTAATATACTGTCAGCCTGTCATCTCAACTAAATGTCATGCATTTTCCTTAAAAGATGCACCAATTACTTTCAATTTATCTCTGGGTTGCACCAGAAACAACCGTGAGTCAGTCTATGTATCACATTAACCAAAATCGTGGGCCTGCTGTGTAGATGTCCTGTGATTTTCTTCCTTCAAAAACATGTCAAGCTTCACATGCTATATTCTAGTCACTTCCTGAACTCCTGGACTGGCAATGAGTTTGTGTATCTGTGTGTGTGTGTGTGTGTGTGTGTGTGTGTGTGTGTGCGTGCGTGTAAATGTGTGTGTGTGTGTGTGTATTTAAAAATGTGTAGGCCTATGTGTGTAGATGTATGTGTGTGTAAGTGCATTTAATAGTCCCACATTCAATGACCTTTCGGTATACACAGGAGTCCTCCAAGTCTGCAGCGACAAGGAGAGGACAAGAGACGAGAGGAGAGGAGAAATTAGTGAAAAAGAGGAAGGGAAGGGGAGAGAAGGGGAAGGGAAGGGGAGAGAAGGGGAAGAGAAGAGGAGAGAGTTTAATGTCCGTCTCTCTCCTGGTTTCCTATGTCTTCTGGCCCTGTTCTCCCTTCATCAAAGAACTATCAAGGCCCACCAATCATAGAATTTTAGGGATACAAAAGGATCCTGGACGAGCCCCCATTTGTTACCAACTTGACCCAAAGTTGTAACAAAAATGGAGTCCACCACATAACAGTTCAATGCCAAATACATTTATTTAAGTGTATGTAGGATGTTGTGTAAGTGTGAAGGCCAGAAAGCCCTAAAGCGCTTTTGGGATCTGGGGGAAGTGGTAGGCAGCCAAAAGAGAGTGAGTGGCCTGAGAGAGCCGGCTTTTGTACCCTTAGCCACTCCCACTTGATGAAGGGATAACTCTCTCCCTCACAGAGAGGATAAGATGAGGAGACGAAAAAGTGGAGGACAGAAAGGAGGACAAGAGACAAGATAAGGGTAGACAAGAAAAGAGTGAAAAAGGAGAGAAAAAGAGGAGAGGAGACAAAAAAGGGGTGGAGGAGAGGAAAGGAAGGAGGGAAAAAGACTAGGACACAAAGTGAGATGACAGGAGAAAAGAAAAGGTTGGAGTAAAAGATGTGAGGGAGAGAAAAATATGAGAGGCAACGACACAAATTGAGATGAGAGGAGCATAGGACAAGATGACACCAAAAACTAATATCTAAATAAAAAGTCAAAGAGGAGAGGAAGGTGGGAGAATGTAGAGAAGAGAAGGGAAGCCAGGAGAGGAGAGGAGCTCCGACAGAAATTTATTTGGCAAAATATTTGAGACTAATAAGATGACTAATAATAGCGGAAAAAGACTCATTTGCGGGGCAGACGTCTGTCTTCTGGCTTGCACATCCACAGGTATAAATTATGGAAATGAATTAATGGAAATTCATTTCCATAAAAAGAATTACACATAAACACAGCCTGACCCAGCCAACGAATTATGCTGGTGGCTAATTTAATCTAGTCATGCTTTGGCCTTCAGGTGATCTTTGACTTTTTACAGTCCAGTAATCTTCCTATTGATCTAGTGCAGGGTGTTTGTGTCTTGTATCAATGGAGGATGTCTAATTTGGAATGCTGGCAGTGTACATTGAGAAAGCATTGAGGGAGGACTTTACAGAGTTCGGTTTGGCTGATGAAAGTGACTGCAGCCAACTGAGATCATGATTCATGGGAACATAAAAACGCAATCTGCTGCAATGCCGGTTCACTCAGGAGTCAGAGATCAGGAACAGGGTAATAGTACGCATGCTACTGCTGCTAGTGGCAATAATGTGGCTGCTGGATTTTCTTCAATACAATTCGCATATGTTCAAGTGACTATTTAAAGCAATGAAGATTATCAAAAAAGAAACCAAGCTTTTTATAAATAAGGATAAAATGTAAATTTATTAGGCTTTTTGATATCACATGCCTAAACCAAACTACGGGGGTTCAAATGTGTAGCAAATTAAGAACATTTCTTTCACTAAAGCAGGAGAACCACATCAGGCAGGAGGAGAAGCACCACAAATATTTAAACACCCTGGAAACCAACACAACATATAACCGGTCTTTTTTCAAGCAAATGCTGTTTTGCAAGAGCACAAATTATTAGGAAAACCAACAAAATAGAACGAACAACAAAACTTTTATATTATATTATATTGCTGAATGCTGATACATTCAGTATAATATGTTGATATGTTATTTAAAAGCATTTCTTAATTATGTTGAAAAAGAACAATAAACAACAATAATACAGTTAATCCCCTACAGGAACTTATAAATTCTGCTTTAAAATAAGATCATATATTCATAAATCATATATATAAGAGCTTTACTACTTTTTCTGATGGCCCACAGTCAAACTGGTAAAACAAGGAGATCACTTTAAGTAATTAATATGAGCTAATGTTTTGACAGGAGGCGGCAGGTGTTCCCTGCTCACCACGGCATCCCACAGTGAGGGGTAAAGGCTAACATATGATCTTCACTCCCACTCATTAGATGACCTTTCAAACGATTGCCTTGATTAAGCTGCACATTAGTCACGTACTTCCAGTAGAGCTGCTCAGTAAGCCAGGAAATCAACCTCAGGGACAGCATGCACTGAAAAACTGCTGAGTAGCTCAATGACTGGAAACAACATTATCAAATATTTTCAGCTATTAAACAGAAAGGGAGCATTTTAAAAGGGCTTACTTTCTTGTTATCCAGCCATCTGGTTGTATAAATACCTCATATCCTTATTTTATTGTGCAACTTTGAAAAGACCACAAACAACTCTCAACACTTACTGATTCCCTGTCTACTACCCTGCCTGTGACACTCAGCCCCAAACCCATTGGTTTCTTCTAGAAGGTAGGGTTGTGGGTGGTTATGGTTTGGTCCAACAGTAGAAAATGCACATACTAAATGCATGGCCTTCCACTGATATATAAAGGTTAAAAATGTTAAACTACTGTGGTAAATTCATGCATTAACCTTGCTCTATTGAGAAAAGCAAACAGATTTGCAAACAGACTTGCTTTTCTCTCTGTAAAACAAACTCAGAGCTGTATACAGAATGTTTGTGAAGGAGAAAATGTACATTTGCTTTGCTTATATTTCGAAAAAAACTGTAATGCTATTGCAGGTCCAGGGACATGCAGATAGTCAACAGGGAGAGTTCAACCCAAACACTGTTTTTATTAATCTTTTCTTTCAAGTCATAGTAAAAACACGCTAAACAGGAGCCTCTGGTTTGTCTTCAGTTTTCAACACCTGCTCAAAAGGGACAGATATAAGAAGACAGATACAGGAATATAAAGGGTTGGTACACATTAGAGAAATAACAGCATATCATAACTAAGTGTGAAATGTAAGGTAACGGGGAGTGTGGCAGCAGGCTAAGCAGGTGTCCTAAGGTCAGATGAGATACATAATCTCTTCAGCATGTTCTGGGTCTACCCTATCTGTTTTTATTTAAGAGATAGTTTGTCTTCCTAGATTCAGCAGCGTTGTAGCTAGTAGCCTGTATGGTGTGTTTAATTCAATTCAATTCAATTCAATTTTATTTATATAGCGCCATATCATAACAAAGTTATCTCAGGGCACTCAATCACATGGAGCCGGTCGAGACCAACTTCCACACACACAAAGA
>JAVQJD010007715.1:0-45368 GCA_036023655.1 Nannoperca australis
CTCCCCCACTTCATATTATTTGTATTTTGTATTGCGTAATAATAAATTATTGCAAAATTGATCACCCCTGGGACTCAGTGACTGTTTTGTTTATATTGTTGCCAGCACTTTCCTGTCACCACCGGAAAGTGGACGTAACAGTTGTATACAAATCTTTAAGTCCAAAACAATGAAGAAAGGATAATTAGACTATATAAAGTTGTCAGGTTACGTGTTTACTTGGTCGAGGGTGAATTATTGTGCCTGGCACTTTCATTAAATTTTCTCATGTTACTGTAAGTATTGGCTGTTAACTAATGACCAGACCATCTATTTCTATTGTTTGTTTGTTCTTCTCTAAGGGGCAGGTAAAATAAGATGTTTCTGCTTGTTGCTTCATTTCAGTCATGGAATGTGTGAATAGAGTATTGATTGACTGTATTAATTATTGTTAAATGAATGGGACTAGGTGTACCTCAAATCTAGATTTTTTAATGCAAAATAAAAACTAGATTTTAATAAAAAAAACTAGATTGTGAAAATGCTGTTCTTAATGGTTTTGAAATTCTTCAGATGATGCAGGCATACACTCACACCTGCTTGATTTTTGATTTATATCTCATGCTTCAGCATACAGAATAATCTGAGGAGACCTACACTGGGAATTAGACTGAATCATAATTGTTACTGCTCAATGATTATGATAATACACCTTCGTTCGTACACACACACACACACACACCCCTTGTGATTGGTGGCAAATTCACAAGGGCCTTGAACCCTCTTAAAATAAATTGGGTTGGAGTCAATACAAAGCATTATTTTAAAGGACATTTTATTTCACCTGAGAATGTGAGAGAATTTGATCCGAGCAAAATCTCCCAACAAAAAATAAATGAAAATTAGCAGAAAATCAAGACAATGGAAAGGACAAAAACAAGATTTATTTTCAACAACAGACAAAGAGACAAATTGCCAGTGAGAAAGGTTTCATATTTGTTAGTTTTTTCCTAATTTAGAATGACAGTGTATTTACAGTATTTGTGCACTGCCTGCAAGGTTCTCTTCCAACGTTCAGTCAGAGTGGCCTTTTTGTTCATGGCTCATTATCATGCCCCTGAGATTGCCAGCTATTGACATTAATGATATCTAAAACTTGGCTGTAAGCTGTTTGGCTGTACATGTTGTGCAATTTGGGAGCAACAGTGTGTCACTAGTGAATTCTACTTTGACTGAAATGTTTCTGGTGACTGCTAGCTGAGCAGTGTGCACCGGACATGCATTTTCAAATGCATTCATTAGTTTTACAAGGCTTTAGCTGTGAGGCTCATTTGTTGATGTTTTGTTTCAGTTTTGTGTCCCTGCTGTTTCTGTTCTTGTGCCAATTTAGGCTGTGGAGACACAAATGCATACTAAGTTGCTTATTGATATTCAAAACAGTGTTTTACATTAGGACTTAACAGTCAAACTTCATAACACTCGCCAGCTTGTATTCATGTGTGCAACTCCACCAAATCCTGACATTAAGAGCGCACTCTGGATTGATGGAAGCTCAGCTTTCACTTATTTAAAAGGAATAGTTCAACATATTGGGAAATACGCTTATTTTGCTTTCTTGCAGATTGTTAGATGAGTCGATTGACACCCCTGCCATGTCTGTTATGTCAAAATGATGCTACAGCTAGCTGGTTAGCTTAGCAGCTGCTAGATACAGGGGTAACAGCTGGCCTGTCAAATTATACTAACTACTATACTAATTAATACATTATATCTCATTTGTTTAATCTTTACAAAAACTGAGGTATAAAAATGAGGCAGGTTAGCTGTATCCCTGTTTACAGTCTTAATTCTAAGCTAAGCTAACCAGCTCCTGAATCATATTTGGGCATGAAAGCAAATCGGCATATTCCCGAAAAACTATTTAAGTGGTTTAATTGTTAATTTAATTGTTAATTGGTTAGAATTGTTTATGTTTTAAAGCAAAATGTTGACATCTTGGGAAATATAGCTAGTTATTCATTTTCTGACAGAGACATGTGAAGGATTGAAGTCATATTAGTCTGTTAAATATAAGGCTACAGTCAGCAGCTGCTTGGCTTAGCTTATCACACAAAAATGAAAAAAATTAAAATTAAAAGTTAGTATGGCTCTGTCCAAAAGTAACAAATTGTGTAGTGTAAACAACAGCCAGGCTAGCAGTTTCCTCCCGTTACCAGTCTTTATGCAAAGCTAAGCTAACCGGCTCAGCAAGAAAACCAATAGGCATATTTCCCCCAAAATGTCAAACTATTTTACTGGTTTTACTGTTTAAGTTGAAGCAAAACTTTGACATTTTGGGAAATATTTATATTTGTTTTCTGACAGTTAGATGAGAAGATTGATGCCAGTCTCATATGTGTCAGTTAAATATAAGGCTACAACCAGCAATCTGTTACTTGCATTTTTCCCTTCCTTTATCTATAATCATATTCCCCACTCAGCCTTTATTTACCCCACATACACTACCTACAGTACCTATCTATTTCCCCACTCTTCCCTTTGTGTTTGTGTTCCTCTCTTCTCTCCCAGTGCAGAGTGAAGGGCACAGAGGACTGCCAGTCTGGTCCTCATTATAACAATATGTGTGATACCTTTTACAGTTGTCAGAGTGAGGGGGTAAATCTGGCCGCACTGCCCCCTCTGGCAGGAGGCCTGTCACATCAATGACCAGTGCTTCTTTCTGACTCGCTGTCGCCCATGGTTACAGACTGATTCTAATCTGTGCCCAAGCCCTCCGCATTGAGATAATTAAAAGCATCGCTTTTACAAGTTACAGCACTTTCTTTATAAAGTTAGTTTTTTTATTCCTAGGATGCCATTCTTTTTATTCTTATTCTTTAGTTGACAGGTATCACAGTTTTGACATGTACCCCCAGTCAGAATGTGACACAGTGATGTTTTTGCGAGAGGAGAGAATGCAGAGAGAAGTGACTTTTTTTTTTTTTCTCAAATCTTTGGAGATAATTACAGTGTTTACCGGTAAATTGTCAAATCATATACCTGACATTTTGGGGCTTTAGTCAGTTGAGGAACTCCAACAATTGGGAAATCTTATTATTGTTTGCTGTAAGCCTCACTGATTATGAAATCACAGAGGATTATAGAAGAGTGTTCATTAGAATGTCAGTAAATGTTAATTGCATCCAGTGGGAAGAGATGTATTGGATGGAGGCGACAATACTATAAATGCAGTCCATAAAACAATGACATACACCTGCTGACAGAGCTCATAACCAACATTGTATATCAATTTATTGATCCATCGATAGCCCAATCCTCACACTGCTTCAATTTACTAGATTGTACAACACACTCATGCACAAAAAGGTATCAGGCAGGTGCACAGGCGCAAATACACACCCACTTTATACCTCTCTGGCACAGAGACACACACACACACACACCACACACACAGGCAGGATTGACTAGCATATTTCACCAGGAGAGGAGAAAAATGCTCTATAACAGAAATGTCAAGGTGTTTTAAGGAAGAAATATGCTTTGGCACACAACAGCAATTGGTGAAATGTGACCTTGAGTTCTTCTTTTTTCCATTTTGGTTGCATCAGAATAATGAATGGTGCTGGGTCAGGAGAAATAAAAGTGAAGGGGGAAAAAAGCAAATCGAGGAACCATGCGGAACCATTTTTATGGTTATTACCATCAGTTGTCAGCGGCAGGGAATAAAAAATTTGTTTTAAATGTGACACTATGCATGAGTCACTGGATAACACTGAGAAGCATCCAACAACTAACACAGATCATTCTCTGTTTATAATAACTCTTGCTAATTACTTTTCAGGATCAATAAAACCTGTGAATTGAATGGAAGTGTTCTCTTAGCACAATTTATAGGGAGACAAGTGTATGTGTGTGGGAGGAGTTCAGTCGAGCTCAGGAATGAGAATGTGTTTGATAATTTGGCCAATGCACACAGCAATTGACCTACCATTTCAGAAATGAAATAAGGGCACCCAAAAATATTATAAATTTGAGTTAATTTTGTGCCGATTCTCTCGAGGGGACATTTTACCTTCAGAAGTGTCTTTTTCATTATATGAGCAGTATTTTTGCTTTTACTTAATTAAAAGGATCAAATATGTACTTAGTAAATGCATGTAGGACGTTTATTTATCTAGCTATGTTTGCTTCCTGGCTTTCACCCGACAGATCTCCATAACGGAATTGTTACATATTGACTGTGCTCAAACATGACAGACCCATTATGGATTGAGCTGTGATGCTTATGTGACATTTGACATCTGGCAGGGGAGGCACTGGGAAACAAGGCAGTTACACGTAATGTACGATGTAGGGAAACCATTTACAAAAAAAAAATCAAAATACTAGTGTTATCTTGTTTTCAGCGTGGAGAGCAGTTCCCTAATGTAGGCTACAACCACATCCCAACCATTTTTACTCAAAGTTCATGTAGCTCAAAAGTCTCTCTTCAGAGTCAAATCTGCTGCAAAACGCTATCCATTATCCACATGGTACATTCAAAGAGTAACTTCCTGATCTCTTGCGATTGCTATGTGTGAAAGGATCTTATATGATCTCATAAACGTAACCCTATCTCCTACGATAAAATGTTAATTATAGTATCTGCAAAGTCACATACTGTCAATGTATTTCATTTGTTTTTCAGTCACAATACAATATCTTCTGGTGGCAACGGGAGCATAATATTGTTTTTATGGTTATATTTTGGCAGACACACAACACTTGGTTAGGGTTAGGGAAATATTGGGGTTTTGGGTTTAGGTATTCAAATGAAAAGGGACTTGCAGAAGAAAGCACCACGTGGGCGTCCGTATTAAAAGATCCAGAGCAAGTTTTACAGAAATACAGTGAATCCAATACCTGTTTAATCAAGGTTGCTAATTTGATGCGAAATTAGCATAGCATTTACACATTATAGTGCATGTGTGTGGGGAGCTTAGGAAGAAACTGGGGTGCTTTTATAGAAAAAGACTGAATTTCTTGTTCCAGTTTCTATGGCCAGTCTGAATCAGTATTCTTATTTGGACCTTTCTTTACCCTTCTCCCTTTCTATTTTACTGGCATAAAATCTCCACTATCAGTTGCACGGACACATGACCCTTCTCATTTACTTATCTATTTTGCTTGACCTCTATTTCTCACTCTTTCTATTTCACTGTCTGTCACTTATCTCTGGTTTTGAGTCCCCTGCACTTTCTCTTCCAATAACTCCATTACATGCCCTACCCATCGCCCTTTCAGTGTTATTTCTCCGGCTCTGTCCCCAGAATGAACTCGCTTTTCCCTAAACTATATGCTTACCTGGCCCTCCGTAGGTTCCCCCTTTTCTCCCCCTCTCTGCATCCAACCTCGCCCTTCTTTTCCCTCCAATCTCCTTTCCCCCGTGGGACCGGGGCCCAACCTCATGAAAGAGTCATCAGCGGTGCATAGCTCTTAATAACAGCTAATCTGTTTAAGCAGCCGCTAAAAAGGTCATGGCATCGGCTAGCGAGGGACAGAGGGAGGGAAGAGGAATGGTGTGGAATAGGGGATTTAGAAGTAAGAATAAGAGGCCCCAAGAATAGACAGAAAGGGAAGGAGAGGGGGTACAGCTGGAGTAAATCTTCATTACATAGGACATATAAGCTATTTTCTCATAATTCAACAGATACAAAAAATAAGCATTATTACGGTAAAAACTATTTGGCGCAAAAAATAACAGTATGTGTTTAGAGTGGTACTCTCTGGTACAAGAGCTCAACTGAAGTCTTCTGAATACGGCTTTGGTTCAATGGGAAAGTGATTTGTGAACACTCACAGCCATCAGATCCTATTATGGCCCCTGCAAATTCTCTCATAATGACTGTACGGAGACATCCAATGGTAAAATCAATCATAGATCTATGCACTTATTGAGAAGCCATCAGAGGCAGAGAGGAAAGTGAGGGGAGAGGATCAATATGATACAGCAACAGTGAAACACACATTGTACGGGAAGATGGCAGAGGGCTGCTGGCTAGGTCAGTCAAACGGCTGAAGCTGGAGAGGAACAGCAGTGTAGCTGATGATGAGATGGACATTTACTGTGGCAAGAGGCTCAATAAATACCCCCTCAAAATAAAATTGCTGAGCGTGTGTAGTTTGATTGCTTTGCCTGCATACACCGTGATGTACCATTGGCAGTGATGTCCTGGTTTACCAAGTTTAGTTTCTCTTAGGGATGCCAATGATTCATCTATTATAGGTCATTAATCTAGCAGAACCAGAATCTGTGTTTTTTTTTCACCTCATCAATACTTGATGCTTATATATTACACACAATGCAACTTATCAACCAATAGTTTGGTCAGAGATACAGGTGTGGTAAGCTAGTAGCAGCTAATGAGGACAATGAGGAGTGATGTGCTATTTTGTCTTTCTCAAAACACTCTAAAAACGGAGTGCCTCCTTAATTTACCTGTGATCAAAACAAATATAAAAACTGGATTGCATTTCACTAGAGTTGGAGTAGGTGCCTGACTGACAGTGCTTTTAAGATTGTGTTATTACAAAGCTTTTGAAAAGGGCACCTGCTATATAAAGGAGAGTATAATTGCATATTCATGAATGGAATAAAAAATGCATTTACAAATGTGTTCTTTTAAAATAAAGAACACATTTCTCTACAAGAACCTAATCTGGCGGCTCAAAGAAACTTAATTCATCCGTCATTAAAAAGTAATTAATGTCCTTTTTTCAGACCAATCATAAATGGCATACGACTATTCTTCTGCGAGATGAATTGAGGCCAGTATAAACATGTGGTGTGTTGAATTTAAGGACGAACTGACTTTTCTTCTTTCATTCTCATGGAATTTACGAGCTCCCAATGAAAATAAATCTGCCCACTTCACAGAATATTTCAGCAGCTCAACTTTCCCAGCGAACCTCTGATACGCAGGCACGCACAACCTCCCATTAAACCACAGACACACACTCAGTCCACTCACACCACCTTTTTGAAATTCTTCGGAGCAGGTGGACTACCCACTTCCCCAACACAAAACTAAAAGACAAAAAGCCACTTCAGAACTCAACGACTTCTAGCCCCTCATGGGACTTAGCGGATTAGTTAGGAGTGAGGGAGCGAGAAGAGAGAAAGACTCAAGAGTGAAAGACATAAAGAGGAAGGTAAGAGAGAGAGAGAGATTGGCTCCCCCTTTCTATTCCCATTGTGGGCCATGGGCCGTGCCGTCTGAATAGCTATGCTAATAGGCAGCTGAAAGTACGAAGAGATAACACAAAACCCACTTGACTTCCTGACACCTACTTGAGTGGGGCCACAGTGTTTTCCCTGGCTAGTTGTTATTCATGGGGCCTGAAAGTAGCCTGTCTGTCAGCCTTAGGGTGAACGGTTATTTCGTCTTCGGAGGAAAATAGTCGAGCACAGAGCAGGTGGGTTACTGTTACAATTGGCGGCTTAAGTATTAATTATCATTTAAATGCTTGTAGGAATGGAGAGGCTCTTTTTGAAGGTGGGAGTGCAGATTAGGGTCCTGTTGTGGTTATGGAGATTTAGCCTAATCTTTGGCAAGAGGTCAGCAACTGGCGAGATGTAATCATCTGGAGCAGCTGCAGGACCTCCACAAATAGTTGAATTTAACATGAAATATCCAGAGTACCTCCATGTTTACGCACCGCTACCTACATGTCCATGGAGAGGAATATTAGATGGCGGCCAAGGAGACCATCAATAGGAAGATTATTTATTGTGATCAGGTAGCATCTCCACGCCCCAAAAAAAGGAAAAGAAAAAAAGAGAGAAGGAAGAAAACCTCAACTGTGTTCGTAATGCGAAGACGCGAGTGCAAGGATATGGAGGCCAGCGGAAAATGACTTTTGTTATACGCCCAATTACCATGAGCCTTGAAACCTAAAGATCTGAGTAAAAAAAAAAAAAAATCACCCCTTCTTTATACGCAACCATACACACACGCAAAAACATTCTGCTGGGTGTTACCGCGGTAAAAAAGATTTTCACTGACATTTTGAAAGGACAAAATGCAACTCGAAGGCTATTCTTAGTGAGTAATTTGTATTTTTATTCCAGCAGCTCAATCTTTAAAAATGTCATCAATCAAAATGGTGTCAAAAACCCTTTGGTATTACTTCTGTGCTTCATCACAACATTTAGGAGGTCATATTGTCATGTTTTTCATTAGCCTGTTAGTCCAGCACTGGCATTGTGTGCCTCATCCAAATTTAAATGAACTTATCACAGTCCAAAACCGCCTTTGAATTTTTGGCTTTTTAAAAACATCCAACTCTGTTCAGAATCCGAGATGTTATTTTTAATGAGTAAGAGTTCTGTTACATTGCTGAAGAGGTAATCCTCACAGCAAAGAGAGTGACATGGCGTGGACAGTTGAATTGATTAAAGGGGATGTGATAGTTCCTGATTAAAGGGTAAGTTTTGTCCCATATCTTTTTGGCTATGACAGCTTAAGATGGCAGCTCACTGCCATGAAGGGGTAAACTCACACCCATCACAGGAAGCAGTAATGAGAGGAGCCCCTTTCTTGGCAACGATTGAGGCTGTTGGAAATATATTTCTTTTCAGGCTCACAAGTCATACAGTACAGTTGTGTTTGATCAACATTCAAACAGCTTCTTCCTTCTTCGCACATTAGGCTTCAAATCAATGATTGGTGTCACGCAGCTTTTTAAAACTGCAGAAAGTAGAAAAATCGCAAGTGTTTAAATTCCATGTGGCCAACTTTGGAGATCTTTCATTTGGCATAGTCACTAAAATGCTATTTCAATTTTGTTTTTCAGTGGCAGCATTTCATTGCGTCTGGGCATCCTGTTCAAAAGCCCCCTGTAAATGAAAGAAATTGCATCAGCCAAAGCACAAGATCTCTCCACTAAAGTAGAATCACTTAAATGCTATTGTACTTGAAGTTGCAGATTGTGTTGTCATTTTGCCCTCAATCAGAGCATTACTTTGATGCTGGTCTTCCTGTTCAAAAGACAAAAATAAATAAAAGGAATTCTACCCAACTTATTGAAAGTCTTTCCACATTTCAGATTTGTTCGTTTACTGTATTTAGGATTTGGGCACAAATCATTATTTGGTTCCGTGTTTATGTGTAAATTGTGCTGATAATTACTGGGCTGAAATCTTTGTGTGGGAGCACAAAGCTAGCTCTCGTCCATCATTGTATACTGGAGTGCTTTCACCAAGGCTGCTGTGACGAGCCCATGAGAATCACAGGTTGATTAATGCATCTGACCACAATTTATTAGCAGCTGTTCAGGTGGCTTTTGATAGTGTGTGTGTGTGTGTGTGTGTGTGTGTGTGTGTGTGTGTACGTGGGAGTGAGAGACTGACAGTATTAAGCTCTCTTCACACTTTGCTTCATGTGTAGTGTTCATCCATGACTTCTCAGACTTGATTTGCTTATGCCGAACTACTTAAACTAGATTTAAAGGTCACATCCATGAACAAATCATGAGATGAGGCCTCTGGGCATGGGCGCCTCTCAAACTGCCCAAACCTAGTCAACATTGAGACAACGGTTGGGTTCTGACAGACAGTTCTATTTTTGATCCAATTCCTGGATTCACTAAATATCCTTATTTAATCTTTTTTCCTCCCTGCTCCATTATTTTCTGACTAGTAGGTTAATCCCTTGGTTAATTTACCTATTGATAACAACCATAACTTCTACCATTAACCTTCTATTCATTTTCTCATAAAAATAATTTTTATGAATTCAAATTTCCCAACATAAAAAAAGTGCCAAGAAATAAAAAGGCTACAAGCAGAATATTATTTACAATAGCTAGTACCGATTGTAATTGAAAATGCCCTTGAATTATATATCTGCAAAAGGTTGCT
Source organism: Nannoperca australis (assembly GCA_036023655.1). Taxonomy (NCBI): domain Eukaryota; kingdom Metazoa; phylum Chordata; class Actinopteri; order Centrarchiformes; family Percichthyidae; genus Nannoperca; species Nannoperca australis. The sequence goes on from JAVQJD010007715.1 coordinate 9,881, forward strand.
TACACCGACTTACTGCATTATGTTTATGGAAATCTGTTGCTTGGTTTTATAGGCTTAAATGTGCATTAAACTGTTTACAACTTGCAAATGCACTGAAAACCGGCACTGCCTTACTATCGATTAGCATCTGCTCCAGGGAGTCTTTGTCGGGTTCTTGTCTAAAATACAACAGATAAGTACGTAACGACAACTCTCACCGCTGGCTACCAAGCAACAATCAGACAAAACTTACTGTAATAGTCCAGATTGCCATATGACATAACCCATTACATTGATGTGTCGTTCCAACCCTCAAGAGCACTGTAGAAAACGTTGAGGTAGCAGGTTTCTCATACGGCACTAGCTACAGGTAAATATGACATCTGTAGCAGCAGATTTTAACAGCTGTAGCTAATTAGTGTTAATTCCATAATGGCTAAACATTTGGCTGATGTCCAAGTAAGGGTTTGTCCTCAAAGTGTTTGTCACTATACAACGGCAAGTGGTTGATCACTCCAAGTCAATTTCAGAAGACATTTATGCACATTACATGAATATTTTAAGCTTTTCAACTTGCATTTCTTGTGCACTTGTGCAGTTCTGATGCATCAGGATATTCAGTATTTCGGCTCGTGAGGGAGTAAAGTGGGGTACCCCAAATTAAATGACAAACCACATACTTTGTCCATGCCCTCTTAAACAACACTTAAGCGTGTTTTTATCTAATGCCCCTATTGACAGGATGACATAATTTATTAGTGCCTTCCAGTTGCAAATCTCTGTCCAAATAAAATCTGTTTTGTGATGGTCATGGTTAAGGTTTTGTGAGGTTTAGGCACAAACAACACTGTTGGGTTTAAGGAAACTGGTTTTGGTTAAAATCACTACTTCATTAAGGTAAAAGGTACCTTACAACTCATGTCGACAAATAGAAACAAATAGTCTCTTGTGTTCAAAGACCACATTTTGTTGACCCATCCATCTGATCTTAGAATCGGGAATAGAATCAGGATTAAGGATTCAGATTTGATTTTATACTGGAGGTGGGTTTAAAGAAATGCTATTGAACCCAAACCCTTCTTGAGACACACTTCAGATGCATTCAGATGTGTTTCTTAAGTACATCCACATACAATCCAAATAAGTATGTATGTAGATGCACACTTGGTCAGCACGCCCCCAAGAAGATACAGATGTAAGAAATGTCTTAACTGTACTTTTCTAATAAGGATCAAATGTTTAGATCCTTTATAAAGAAAGGACAAAAATAATAACATATTAACTCATTTTGTATTAGATCTCTAAAGAAGATTTTTTATTATAAGACATCTTCAACATTTTTCTCACGTGCAGGCCAATGACAAACTGGACTTTTTTTTTTGAGGCTGACAAATTAAATTATTTTTTATGCTGTTATAGTGACAGGGGAGATGCTGAGGCTGTTCAGCTTGACCATCTATCACACACATCTATCACACGATCTCTGACACGGAGGGTAAATCAATCAAAAACATGACTGGGGAAGAACCAGTGTGCTCGCTGCGCGGCCTTACGTTCCTGCCAAATGCCAGTCTGAACATTGTTGTGGAAAAACTGCTTATGCTCTAAAATTGAACAAAAAGAAGCATGAAACACTTACAGGTCGTTGATAAACACATACTGTACAACAGGAGACAATCATCAGCTATCTCAAAGAAAAGATACAAGAACACAGCTTTTAAAGTATTCCGGAAACAAAGAAACTCTTTCCTATTGGCCAGAATAACATGGTTCGATTAAACCTTTAGGAACTTTAAAAACACCCTTAATGCACATCTGGAAAGTATCACCATAGAGCTGACCCCTTGACCTCACGTGGAGTCAAGCTGCTTTAACATAAACACATAAAACATAGACATAATAACTAGGTGAAAGTTCAAGACTAGAGACAAAACTGGAACTATTAGGTAATTAAAGTAACTACATATGTATATAATTACTAAATACCATTAAGTATACAATCAAATGATTATGCATACATGATTAACATGTAAATAAATATAAGTTATAAGCTCACTGAGTTTACTTTCACAACATTACTGCATCTTGTAAAGAAAATGCATACGTTTACCTGATGACCCATAGTGAGAGAGAGATGCATGGTGACAGAGAAATGAAGGAAGGGATAAGGAGCACAGGAGGAGAGGTGGGAGAGGAGGAGGGGTGAAATGGAAATGTTGCCAAGGCACAATGGAACTATATAAATCTAAGTGAGTGCATTTGATCATGGGCTTTTGACAGAAACAGGGATGGAAGAATGTGGTCTAGGGAGGGGATGCGGAGGTGAGGAAGTATAATACCATGATGTGACTAGCTACAGATGTTTTGTGATTTTGTGCACGTCCAGAACACTGCCTGTTTGTCATGCCAAAGTACAGTGGTGGCAAGGGTATAGTGCTGTGATATTTCCAGCCCGCCACAGTGACACATGTAGTGGCTTCAGGCCATGCAGGTTTAGTTAGAGTCTGACTCATGGTCATGATGTAGTGTCTAATACGGCGATAGCTTTAAGACATATGAGCTGGTATTTCCAGTGCCAGACACGGGCCGCCATTTCCTGGGTTGGATTAAAAACTATTCCCAAAGGAGAAACTCTGGATTGATTGTGTTCTTAGGTTTAGAAGCAGGTCTAAACCAATGCTGCCACACCGATTCCTAACATGCTTTGTGACAAAGAATTCAGCTAGGAGAACATAAAAAATGAATCGTTTTCTGCTGTTCTTCTGGCCTGTGTTGTGCATCAGCAGACTGTCAGGTTCAGAACATAACCAAGTCAGATGGGAGTAACAGTAAAAATAAATGAATGGCAGTTGTTTTGTTCCAATTTGAATGTGAGGACATATTTGAGTGCATTCAGTTTATATTGCCTTTAAAATTGTTTTTATAGAAATATTTATATTTTTCTACATGCATAGAAATCTTGAAATCTTGTTCTTAGAGTGGCACTCTAGAGGTCACCTTACACTAAGTTCTACTCAGCCTGGGAAAACAGTTCTAATGTCTCCTGTAGCTATAGAGGGAGCTTTTTAAAGTTTGAATTAGAAAATAAGCAGAAAATACTCAAGTGTTAAATCAACTCCAATAAAGTTCAAATGAACACTGGCCCAGTTTTTATATACGTCAATTGTAGTTAGTGTTAAATTACACAGTCAAAAGTGTTGAGATTTCGAAGCTTTGATTGTGTTAAAAAGTTTTCAACACTGTCATTTCCAACACATTACAGTGTGTTTTTAACATTACTTACTGTTACGTTAGGTGTTAAATACTCAAATCAGCTGTGTTTGTCTCCAGAGACACAGGTTGTGCAGCAGTAAAATCAGCAAGAAAGCACACAATAAAATACAACATGTAGTAAGAATTCAAAAACTATATAATAAATAAAGTGTTAACTATTAAAGAGTAATGGTTTAATTTTACACCAGACAGTGAGAATACAGATGTCTGTACTGTACTGACAGTTAACACTGATAGTGACCACCTGTACTGAACATTACAGTACATTTCTGATTTTCTTCCTGCAAACCTGTGAGAAATCATTCTGAAGACCAACATTTTAGCTGGAACTGTAGCAGGTTCTACACAAATTCAATTTGGCTTTCCTGGAAATATGATGGCACATTTACATAAGGTTATAAAATGAAATACAACCACAATGAGTAATGCAAGCACAGTTGAGATCAGTGAGAATAAAAAGGCACAATGTGTAGGCAATCATCTGAACCATATGCACTTTGTAAATCAAACTGTCAGCTTTACCTTGTAGGCATGGCAATGTTCAACAACTAAATAGATAACAGAATCTACCAAAAGTATCAGAGATACCTGAAGCGGAGATAGAAACTATAAGTTCTTAATTGAGATACCAGAGACTGGCTGCTCATATCCTAAAGAAGACGTTTTGCCTGCAGTTCACAAACTATAGGGGTCTTAGTTGTTGTTGTTCCAACGCTGATGTTTTAATGTCTGTGGATCACACAAGTTTAAGGCAATGCCTGTTGAGGTGAAGCTCTTTCTGAATGTCCACCGATATTTAAAAAAATGTACCTGCTGTGGTACTTCTAGCGTATCTCTTCTGACCTACTGTACAAGGGAAGGTCTAATGAAAGGCACTACTGAGCTCCATTATGGGAATTGTAGAATCCAATGTCCAACTAAAACTCTGATTATCTTGGTGCATAATTGTCTGCCAAAGTACACATTCCTTAGTATGATTATTTTAAGTATTTTGATTCAGTGCGCCTACCACAAAATAGAAAGTAAAAACTAGTCAATGTGAAAAAAATAAAATAAAAAGTTTTTATGCGGGTGGTATCAAAGTGAAAGGACATCACTTACACAAGACATAGCACTTAAAGTGAAGCATAAATACATCAAAGCAACAAACAGTTGAGCTAAGTCCATCCTTTTCCTTTCATATCGCTGTTTTCTATCAGTCTAAGGGCTCCCACACATCCTTGTAAAGATTAACTACTTGACTATCCAACATGTCATGTGAATGAGGTCAGTCGAGTTAGTTGGGTTATGTGAGGCTGTATAACCGAGTTAAACCGTTTCATTTCTTCTGACAGAAGGTGGTATGAGTCACACTGGTAGTGCTATTGATGTTTGGACATTAGCTGGTTACATCACAGAGCTCTTGGTCAGTTTATGGGCAGTAGCTACATTTGAAGCAACGCATGGGAACCTTGAACACGTTTCCTGCAAATGTTTCACTAAAAGCATAATCAAGAAATCCACTGAAACACTAGAGGGCTTTTACTTTGAAACTGACACAGGAAGTGTTGAGTTACAGTGTAATGCAGAAACTTTAACAAGGCAAATGGAAGCAGATCAAAATGAGGCTTCATACTAAATAAGATCAATTAAACTTATCAAACAGAGGGAAGTGGAAATAAAGCCATGCCTCTAACACAAGCCTGCTTTAAATAAGGGCCTGTTACCTTCTGCTGTTCAGGCAAGGTCCCGGCCACTATTTGAAGAATTACGGTAATAGTGTCAGTAGGTCCACCTAAGCAGACGCCGAGTATAAACATAACCACATGCAACTGTGTCCATTTGAGAGTCTATCAGGGCCTTTGTAATACCACTATTTAATCTGTACTTTCACATTTACTCATTCATTCATACTTGTTCATTTAAGCACTAATGAATGACATGCAACAATAGCATTAGAACTAACTGCATTAGCCCATTTGCAGACCAACACAGATGTCTACAAGTGTGATCACAAAACATCAGCCAGCTTGCAGAGCCCTGATCAAAGACTCAAGAATTCAACCATGTTATCACTTCTTTCACATTTTGAAAATATCTTCCCTTTTTAATTTGATGAGCTTCTTTGTATTTTATGAATGGCGGCACCTTGAAAGGACTGAAGTGAAATATCTTTCAGCTAATGCTGCATACCATGTAGCAATGTAGGCATTTGTGTGAGCAAACCTCACAGACAAAGACATCTTATCCTCCCCTGTGAGTCATCTCAGGCTTCCGTTTGATACTTTGTTTTCGGCAACAGCTTGTTATAGGTGTTTAGAAAATCCTTTCTGCTCTTAATTACCTTTTTCACTTCATTACATTTATTCCAACAATGAGAGGGGGAGAAGGACGAAGTGTGGGAAATAAAAGGCAGAATGAGAAAAAGAGAAGTGAAGGATGACACCAGTTTTCGGGACAGCGCAGGTGAGAATGAGGTGGGCTATTGGCATCGCTGTCTGAGCAAGAGCTCGTCTGAAATTACATTGTTGTAGAGTGACAAACAAACACACGCACACACACACACACCTTGTGCATGCCAATTCAGATATAATACACGGATGTCCTCTACATTTCATCATCAAAGCCCTATCAGGCTGCGCAGGGTCTGAAGGGGAGAATATGAACCGGATAAAACAAATCGTTTGATGTGTGAAAGACAGACACTCCAGCTCCAAAGTACTTAAGCTTCTCCTCCCAATGGACTGACAAGGGATGAGGGAAGGAGTGAGGAATGAGTGCTCCTCTCTTTCATTCCCCTCCCCTTTTCCATTCATCACGAGGAGTTTCCAAACCGTTGCGTCATTGTTTATGCAAGGTCCCAGTGTCAGCATGAGCAATGTCAATTAAATAAATAAAGTCAATATTGACAGACGTTTCAAAGGCGTGGTGGAGCAGTGAGAGAGAGAGACAGAGAGACAGAGGAGACAGGGCAAGAGATGAGTCGTTAAGGAATGAAGCTAACATGAAATGTGACGAGCGAGTTAAGTGTATATTTGAGCATGTGTGTGTCTGTGATGAGCCATGGCTGGATAAGGAGCAAATTTCGTGATGTGTTTTATGTCTAGAACTGCTTTGATATCAGAACGGCGTCACATAATGTGTCTAATTATTTTCCCCCCCCATTTGTTTTCAAGTTACTTTTGTAAATCTGTTGATACACGCAGCCATATTATCGGCTGTGAAAACCACCCGATGGAACCAAGATCATCCTCCTGTTGAAATATGGATTTCTACGGCCATTATTCACTAACTTGTAAAGTAAAACAGATGGCAGATCCAGTTTCTTTGTAGATATTAAAATATTCACCATGCTGCCATTAATTCTTTGATTGTCTGGCTTGACAAAGGCCTTTTAACTCTGGTTAATTTCCCTTCAAAAAGGAGTAGGAGAGTCTCATTGAGTTATGACCATGAATATTGCTCTTTTCCCAAGTCTTTTAAGATGAAAGGCACCCTCTGCTCCCATGTCGAACACCCAGAACACCTGACCCTTTTAAAGAGTAGAAAGGGTTTTAAATATTAAATTGAATTGTTCTTGTAGATGACCGCGTTTTGAAGATATTCAGATGTAAAAGCCATAACCATATTCATTTGATGATCTGTGACATGTTGTGAAACACCACCGACGTCATGAATTGTGTAGCCTAAAATAATTCAGTCCACATTTAGCTCACAGTTACAGGCATATATTACCGGTTTCGTCCCGATTTCCCATCTGTGGAAGTCACAAAGAAATTTCATTATGGGCCATCAATGAAATTCACTAGCAAAATTACCATATCTGCAAACACTTGCTAATGATGACCATAGGACCAGAAAGATGAAGTGATGAGATGAGCTTTGTTAGAGGTTATGAGCATGTTGACCAGATGCCAAGCCACCTGCTACTAGGCTTCAGCGAGAAAACAAGACAACACACACTTCAACAGCAACAAACAGGAAGAAAAAGATTCCCCAGTCTGGTCTCATTAAGTTAAAATCAACAAAAGGCCATAACAGATTCACCAAGCATCAAACCATTTGAGAAAATTCTCTTTTCTCTACCAACTTGCATTTCATTTCAGGAGTTGAAGCACTGCACCTGTTAATTAAGTATACATCGATCTGTGTAAAGCAGCAGGGAGTCTTCATCAAGCAGGATTAGCAAATGACTCAGATGTCAGTGACATAAATGATGAAAGGGTTTCCCCACCTGCCTATAGGCTGCTTTCTCTTTTTGCCACCATCTCTCTGTGTGTGACCGTGGTCCCATCCACATCTGGTATTAACATTCAATTCATCTGGACAGATTATCTGGATAGGTTATCTGGACAATGACATTTGATCATAGGCCTATGCATTTACACTGTTATAATCAAAGTAGTCCAGTTGATCGAGCTGATTCGATTCCGCCTGCATTATCAAATTAGATAGCCTGAGCTGGTGGACTTGGCGGACTTGTCAGCAAATACTGCAGTGACCTGGGATCTGCAGTATTTGCTGACAAGTCTGCCAATTCCGCCCAAAAATGGTAGCAATGCAGAATGTGCTTAAGGGACTGGTATGTGCTATGTGCAAGGCGAGGGCCACCTAACTGATGGACAAAGGCACACATAGGCACATTTTTTTTGTATCTTCGCCAACTAGGCTATGGTTGGCTACCTGGGCTATGATATGCCGTAAGAGGGTTATCAGAGCCAGCAGAGAAGATCGCTAGTATTAGCACATTGGCTTCCCCTGTGACTCTGCACGTTTTAGCCGTCCCTCTTGAACCTCCTGAAGCAACACTGATGTATAAACTGGACCTATTTTTCCATTGTAAACATAAAAAAAGGAGGAAAAAGTGGTAGGCAGAGGCAGAGTGAGGGGACTTTGACTTGTTAGTTAAGACTATAGCCAAACTGCATTTTCACCTTTGCAGGGCGGTCGCATGTTAGTACCAGGTGTAAATGGGGTTTGTAAGTTAAGAAAATTGTGAAAATTGGGTTTATAAGTAAAAGAGTCGCAATAGGCAGAGTCAGGCAGTCCCTTGTCTCTCATAATCCTGAAGCTTGCACAAGTTTGTACTCAGCAAGTAATTGACTTTCTCAGCTTCAATATGTCTTTTCTCACGTTGCATATATACTATATACTTTATTTACCGAGTGATTTGTGTCCATGCATTCTTTTTTTATTATTCAAGTCCCGGTACCTCGTTCAAGTTACATCACTGAGAATAGCTTTTCTTCCATTTTGTTTTAAATTCGTTTGCGCTGTTGAGTACACAATTCCCGGATGCAAGACTGAGCTGCAAGGGAATCAAAAAAGAGCATGATTAATGTCACTCCTCACTTTATGGAATACACTTCCATAAAGTTGAACTTTTACCAACTTTCACACATTGTGCTTCTGAGCACCTTCAAGTTTTGAGTAGTGTAGTTTAGTAGAGTGGTGGCCAGCAATAACATGGATTCAAGGTTGAGTTGACAGCGAATGCTTCTCCAGTATTTGAGTCTTTTTTGTTTGAATGGGGCACAAGAGACATCACAGTGGATGCATATTTACAGATCGGTTTGTGCTGAGATTATAAATCTGCTGTTTTCAGGTCACCAGGAAAAAAGAAGTTGGAAAGTACATTTAGTACACTACAGTAAGTACAATAACATACTGTACTGTACATAGTCAAGAACAGTTGTTGGGGGGAAAAAAGTCCTTGTGTCTTTATTCAGATTTGATTCTTTCACTTAGTCTCTAGAGTATGTGCAGAGTGAAGTTATCTAGCATACACTGATGACCCAGGTTGGCTCATTTATCCTATTCAGGAAGCAAGAGATTGATTGTGCCTGTGCCATTGCTGTAATTATACTGTCATCACTTAATCAACCTTATTGGATTCCTCAAGCGGTCGCAGTCCCTGAGGCTGGTGCTGGGAGAAAGATTGACTTTTTTGGACAGCGAGAGAATGAGAGGGAGAGTGAGAAAGAGAAGGACAGAGAGTGAGAGAAAAGGAGAGACCAAATTAAGCATGGAGTAATTTGAGAGACGAAGCAATGGGGTAATAAGGACCGAGAGACATCCAATAAGAGGACAATGATGGTAAAGGGGAGCAGCAGTTACAAGAGGATGTCAAAGATGAGTCTACGGGTACAGGAGAGTGGCCCAGAGAGGGGCACGCAGAGATGATAGGGCATCAGGTGGGACGGTGCAGGCGTAGAATCTGAGTGATTGTTTTCTCAAGTCTGTCTGCCCCGCCAGAGAGGAGGTAACAAATGGTTAGGGTGTCACCTGCAAAAGCAGTTTAATAATTTATTTGTCTTTGGGGCTGGGCAGAAAGAGCTGCTTTGAAGAGCGGGGCACAGATGGTCATCAGAGTGAAAGAGGTACACACACACACACACACAAAAACCTGTACTGTAGGCTGGCGGATCACCTGGGTGCACACCATATGCCACGGTGGCTGACAACCTGCTCTCTAGGCCACTGCTGAGAAATGCACACAAACATATGCTTGTGCACGCACACAAATCTTTCCTATTTTATAACTGTTCCACTTTCCCACCGCTAAGATCCTTTCTTGCATACTGATGTGCAATTGTGTTTATGTGGGCTGCACAGATAAGAATTTACCAGCTGATAGGAATGCCTGGCGGAGTGTCTTCACCTACACACTGAGCCACATCACTGCACACATACCCAAAGTCAAATACAGGAAACACAAACAGCCCGCTATTCAGACACCGCAGCGCACGCGCACACACACACTCGAGAGGAAGTGACGAGGAACGTAAACTATGCTTTCCGTCAATCCATCTTCGTGTGAAATTACCCGTCGTCCCTCTTTTGTCATTTCACATCTGACTAGGCCCAATCCAAATACTGAATAAGGCCTTAAAATCTAATGATGCAACACCTACTGTAACAACCAAAAAAGACCTTGCATCCTGCCTTCTTGTTAGGACACATACCTGCCCCCCAGCCACTAAAACAGCAGCCCACCTTTCATTCAATTACTGTATTGACTTTAATGGTTATGAGTTCTGCTTTTGTGCCTGGCATGCTTTATTCCTCTCCCTGTGTGGCTTGCAGGTGATTACTTCAAGGCAGTAAAGGTCTCATTGGGGGTTCTGTGGCTTGCAGACATACTTGCAGGAATCTTTGTTTGATGTAATATCTTGGGGGATTTCGATATTTCCATTATAAAGAAAAAGCATAAGGAATGTCCTCACAAACGTTGCTTCAGGTTTTTTTGCTACATTTACTACCAATTTTTGCCATGTTACACAGTGTTTGTTTATCATGTGCGGTATTAGGAAACCACCAAAGCTTAGAGAAAGAAGAGAAGATGTTGTCTGGTGACAAAATGTTGAATTAGCAGAGACGGGGCAGGAACTTTTGACAAGAGAGAGAAAGAGTAGATGGGTGAGTAGCGGCTGGGAGTGTAAACCGAGTCCAGACAGAGGGGCCACATATTGATGGAACAGTCTCCAGACGACAAGCACCATTACCCCGTGGATCGCAGCAGCTAAAGAGAGGACAAGGAGGAGCAGAGAGTGGTGGAGGGGTTAGAGCAGAGAAGCTGGGGGGGAAAGATGGTGAAGAGAGGGAAGCGTAGGGAAATGAAACCCAGCAAAGAGGGGGAAGAGGGAGATGACACACAGCACATCTATGTTCAGATGTAACCTCTGGTGCGTCAGAGCTAATTTGTAATAAGTGACATTTAATCGTTAGACAGAAAATTATTATAATAATAGGTTAATTATTGCTGGATATAACTTTTTAAATGCTTTTGGGTGCTTTTACGTCACTGAAAACCCCAAGATAAACTAAATATCTTGGTGTTATGGACAGTTGAAGACATCATGAGGCTCCAAGAACTCTCCCCCCCCCCCCTTTTTTTTAAGATCAATCAGTTATGTAGGGCTCTAACTAACACTTATTTTCATCATCATTTAATATGTATTTAATACATTACGCTTTTCAACCTATTAATCCTTCAGTCAAAAGTGCCCATTGCAGAACCCTAGGTGCCATCTTTAAATTACTTGTTTTGTGTGACCAACTGTCCAAAACACAGAGAGCAGCTAATACTCAATTTTTAAAAAGCTGGAATTGGTCAATATTTGACATTTTAGCCTGATTAATGACTTACACCATTAATCAATCATTAAAATCGCATCTATTCTGAATAAGTGTTAAAATGACAAATTCTTGTTTTTAATGGCTCTCCCAAATGGACCCTGTCACCCCTATTGGCAAGAAGATATCATTTACAAGCGCCTTTCTAAACCATTACTAATTACTGTTCCATGAATAAAACAGTTTGATTATGTTGAGGCACAAACATTGCCAGGTTAAGGTAAGGGTACTTCCGTTGTCACGGTTGACAAAGCTGGGGAACAATCGTGGTGATGGCAGTACAGTCTCTGAAATGACCATTCATCTGTATTCTTTAACAAATGAGAAATTTCTCACTGTGGTTTTGAATTGCCAGTAATCTAAAACAACTTGGGTCCCACATTCAGCTCTTTTGTTTTAAGATTCTCCACCTTCAAACAGCTAAACATAGAGCGACTTATTTCCCGAAATAAATCCTCTCTGGGGTAGAACTTGTAGCTGTATTCCACAAGTGCATTTTACGGATTCAGAAAAAGTGATTATTTCCGGTGCCTTCCTGGTTGTCCTTGATTGTTCTTTTCTTTGGCTCACTTTCTTGTGTGACGTGAATTTTTATGAAAATGTACTCCATTTCATACCGCTTTCACCTGGCACTAAACCTGTGACATGACTTGCACAAGCAGACGGGATCTCCATAGCGACAAAGTGAAATTATAGGTAAAGGGTAGGCGAGAGGAGAGCAGGGGGGAAAGAGGTGTCAGAGTCATACAATCAGCGGTGACAAGCAATCACTTGGGAGTTTCATAAAAGCAGACCATAAGTATGGAGGAGACAAGGCAGAAGAGTGATAGATGACTCGGCTGAAGTAAGGAGGATGGGAAGAACGCACGGGTGACATGATTACAGAAGGATGAGGCGATGAGCTTGATGAGCCTTAATGGGATATAATACAAAAGCTGGAGAAGAGGATGTGTTTGAATGTGGCTGAAGAGGAAGCCGAGTGTGCGGTGAAGGAAAACAGGAGAAGGCAGGTGGTGGTTAGCAGCAGCATGAGGGCTATGTGAGTGTACAAGATTGATTGGTGATTGCTCTTGGATTTTGTGGCACAGGGTTTGGAAGCAATAAAGAGCGCGAGAGAGAGAGAGAGAAAGAGTTGTAAAGAAGAGGGAATATAAACTCCCAGATGCCAGGTATTTTTCCTACCAGGAGGTGAGACGACAGGAGCCTAATGAGTTCCCTCTTAGCCGGGTGGGTTCCATCTTATGAATCACACAAACTACACACACACACACACACACACACACACACACACACACACACACACAGACAGAAGCTCACATAGCTGTAATGAATTACAGAGCTCTCAGCCTAAAACCTTGGCCCCCGTACCTCATCACATGATATAAGCATACATCATTTTGCGTGGCAGACAGATCCCTCCACAGCCATTTCACACAAAACACACACAGAATCAAATGCTACATGACATATTCCATCACCCGCTGTACCCTTGAATCCCTACCGACATCCTCCAGAGAATCATTCACACAATGGACATCAATATATTGACGCAGTCTAAGCAAAACCTTCAAGTGCTTTGTCTTTGGGTGTTCTGTTTTGTTGTAATCACATTTTGGGCAGAATTCTGAAACTTCATTCGAGTTTTTGACCACAAACGGAGATGGACATGCACTAAGAATGTCACCCGCCATGCTCCGTTCATTAATGCCAGTTCATACCAAAGATTTGCAAAAGAGAAAAAACATTTTAGGATGTTGCAGGGAAACACTGCAGCCCTTTTCCGCTCGACTCAAGCCGGCTGTTGGCTGATGGCCAGTGGCTGGTTTTGGAACATTGGGCATGTAACAGCCAATCAGCTCCTAGTGAGGTCAGCTGGTCAACACGACCCTCTCATTTTCTTTCCTCAATACTATCAAGTCAACTATATTAAGTAACTCACTATCACTCTCCTCATTTATATTTTAAAGACATTAAAAAGGAAATCCAGCTAAAATAAAAATAAAAAACACCTGAAAAGCTGGCAGTAACAACTGAAGTACAGATAATCGTTGCTATGGAAATGATACACCGCCTCATCTAGTCGCATTGGTGTAAACGGGCAGGTTTCTGAATGTTTCAGGCAAGCGCATTGCAAGTAGTTGCAAGTGTGTTTTTGTCTCGTCGCAAATCTTGTGCACTGGCCGTAACACGACCTTGTTAACACTACAGCCTTCTCTCCTCACACATGAAGTACTCAACCACATCCTTTCGCCCCCAACGCCACCTCCATCCCCCACAGCGAGAACAACCCTAGGCATTGACCAATAAAAAGCCCCCAGCCTGTACAGAGTCATGTACTTTACCCATCCTTCTCTCTCCAAATTCAGTTGCAGCATCAACAGGACCCAAAACTCAAAACAAGTAGATACAATAACTCTTCTCTTCCTCAAGCCATCAGCCTGTATGCAGGTTTAATCAACACGTCAAAGATTTTATATATTGAATTTGATTTTACTGATTTGGATTGACTATTTTTCTTTGACTTCACAGTTTTATTCTGTCAGTGTGATGTAATGTGTTTTATTAGGATTATGTTGTGTTCTTATTTTGTATTCCTTTGTTTTTTACTGTGGATTTATGGTGTTTTTATGTCTATAGCACAGGACCAAACAAATTTCCCCGTGCGGAACAATAAAGTTGATCTGAATCTGAATTGCCTGTTGTTCAGGTCCTGTCTGAGAGTTATTTTGGGGGTTTGCTTTGTGAGCTGCTTCCAAGTCAGATTTTATTTGATCTTTTTCTTGATTAATGGCAAAACTAATGAGCCACCGCCTGCATGTAGCTTTGTAGGTTTCCCAGACTGCTCCAAAGGATTGAACTGATTTATATCAGAACAAAGGTTGTGTTTCAATAATAATTTCAATCGAATTTTCATATGAGTGTAAATTATTATTTAATTTCCACATGGAGGGTGCTGCTTTTCACAGTTAAATCCTGTGCAGTAAAAAACTTGCCCTACCCATTTGTTTTAATCTTTAAGCTTCAGATTGTGTAAAATGTTTTTTGAAGGAGAGCGATTGTTAATTTAACTTTTGCACAATGGCATGAAATTCTGGAGCACTTAAGTGGACTATCCAATACGCCTACATTCCAATTTGAGACTGTTAAACTATTTAGAATCTTACTGTCTGCTTTGACATTAACTCAAAAATAAAATACTCTAAGAATTACCCAGAAGTTAGAAGTTTAGATCATCTGTACTAAAGTTAAAACAAATGAACGAGAAATAGCAAAGGGCTATAATACAATGAACCAACACCCAGTAGCCTGAAACAAACTGCAATGCCATATTTCCATCCTAGTTTAACATGCAAAAGTTTGAGGTTTAGAGCCACCTAATGCTTATCTCGATGACGCAACTTCCGATAATCGCATAACAAAAACAAGCAGTCATTCGCATTTTCTTCTGTCGATTTTTCAGGACATTCTGTTAAAAATTGCGATTCATTTGGACGGAAACTTGCCTACTGGCAATCAGCAGATGAAGGGAGATCACACTGGATAAAAGGGGGAGGGGATGAATCCTTTTCAATTTGGAAATGATGTTATTTCGAGTTACACATTAATTCCACAAGGATGGAGTGTTTTGAGGTAAGGTATTCACAAGTCCAACATAAAGAAACAGTCGTTTACGAGTCCACAAAGAATCCACAGCATGATGGTAACGACATATCCAAGGTTTGACACTAGGATTACAATTGTCTAGCTAAATTGCAGTGCAGTGCAGCCTTCAGCAATCTGTAAAAAAAATAAAATAATAATTGTATGCCTGAATCTTTTTGAATTTATTTATGCAGTTGATTGCACAACAGCTCCTTGACATTTTATCTTCGCTTTTGATGTTTTATTTATTCACTTTTCCCCACATGAATGCACTAATGGCACATGCTCAGTGTTTGCCGCACAGGAGGGAAGCGACCGTGGGGACTCGCCAGCATGGCCTCTGCTGCTCCCAGATCTACACCTGCTGTGTTGTGTCTTCACATTCACACATACATATAACACATACACAAACCACCTGCCTAATATTGTGCAGGTGCCTCTTTTGCCGCCAAAACAGCGCTGGCCCGTCGAGGCATGGACTCCATTAGACCTCTGAAGGTGTTCTGTGGTACCTGGCACCACAACATTAGCAGTAGATCTTTTAAGTCCTGTAAGTTGCGAGGTGGCGCCTCCATGGATCAGACTTGTTGTTATCGGGCTCCTCAAATCATTCCTGAACCGTGTTTGCAGCGTGGCAGGGCTCGTTATCCTGCTGAAAGAGGCCGCTGCCGTTAGGGAATACTCTTTCCATGAAGGGGTGTACTTGGTCTGAAACAATGTTTAGGTGGTACGTGTCAAAGTAACATCTAGATGAATGGTTTCCCAGCATCACACTTGCCTTCTTCCCACAGTGCATCCCGGTGCCGTGTCTTCCCCAGAATGGACAAACATGATGGTAAAGAAAACGTGATTTATCAAACCAGGCCACCCGCAAGAGCTGCAGTGTGGAAATGCTCTGATCCAGTCGTCAAGCCATCACAAATTGGCACTTATCAAAGTCGCTCACATTCTAACACTTGCCCATTTTTCCTCCTTCCAACACATCAAGTAAGAGGAGAAAATGTCCGCTTGCTGCCTAATATTGCCCATCAATGACATGTGCCATTGTAATGAGATAATCAATGTTCTTCACTTGACATCTCAGTGGTCATAATGTTATGGCTGATCGGTGTATATAACACATATACCTTCAAACATGTCTGCCGCATGTCTGAACACCACCACCGAGCTAAAATATCACCTAGCAGATGAAAATATTGATTTCAAACCGGAGTGGGAGGCAGTGCAGGAGTCAGGCTAGATTATGTAGTAATCACACAGCACAGTGACGTAAAGTGTGCAGAAACCGACTCTCAAACAAAAGCCACTCCAGCCTAACCACAAATGCCAATTAATATTAAGGCCATGACTGCAGCACTTAGCTGTTGTCAAAAAATTACACATTGCTTAGCAGACATTAAGCTTACCACTGTTAATTACTGTATCAACAGCAGACACCGAGTAATTAGAGATGAGAAAAACTGCTAGCATGGCGACGGCAAAGAAGCTGAAAATTCCTTCAATGATTTCACACAAATGGTGCATGCATGGTTTTGGTGTTCATATGCAGTAAAACACTGTCCATGCTTCTAGTGTACTTCTACTTCTGCTTCACCTCCCTGTCACTGCATCAGATTGACCGTACCCTACTAATAAAATGAAGAGAGATGCTCCCTCTGTGATGCTAGTGCTAAATCAATGTGAGCCCTTGCGCCACACTGACAACCACAGCCTCCTCTCTCTTTACTATGACACCACGAATATTAAATTATGTCACCGCAGGGGCCGCAAGCAGAGAGAGAGAGAGAAAGAGAGGCGGACAAGGGGCGAGAAGTGGAGACTGTAACCCAGACAGGTTTATATTAAAATGAAACTATTTTTCGTTGAGTAAAAAAAAATAATATTCAGGTGACGGACTGGAGAGAGTCTGAGAAAGAGGAGATGGACTGAGAGAGAAGGGCGGAAAGAGGATGATAAGTAATGTGCTGCCGGAGGGGAAAAATCAAGTGAAAATGGTACTTATACGATCTGGTGAAATGGTCAGGGTGTGTGTGTGTGAGCGAGGGAGATATTAACAGATAGGCAGAGCACAGTCAGGCCTGATAAGGAAAGGAATGAAAGCTTCAAATGCAGAGTGGGAACGGAGAAGGAAATGGCCAGCAGTGAATGTATGGCCAGCAGGCTGTGAGGTCGAGCCATGGGTGCTCAGAGAGATGACATGGCATGCGACCACCAGCCAGAGATCACACACTGACTCTTACACTTGAAGTACTGGTATCTGTCTCTTTTGGTGAACATCTACTTGCAATGTCTTCAGTTATCTCTATTCAGAGGGATACAGTGGCTGTGGGGTGGCTTGGTTATCTGGTGGGAAGAAGCTATATATATATATATATATATATATATCTCGATAGATCTGTAGGAATAACACCTGTTCATTCAGTCACTTGGAGAAAAAAAAAAAAGTAACACTGAAAAGCCAATAGTCCTAATGCTCCTCAAAAAATGTACAATGGGGATGATTTGCCAGCACTTCTGCTTTAACTGAATTCATCAAAATGCCAAACGTATTCACAATCTTTCAGAGAACATTCTGAGGCTCACACAGCCCCTGTATTTAATTATCAGAGTCATTCAGATTACCTCTCTTGATCTACAATGCTAATACCAAATAGGTTCCCTTTAGTAAGTATCTTAACCTCCTGAAGCTTTCCCTTAAAAAACTAATAAAATCAGAATGCCCACAGATCTCAAATACCTTCTCCAGCCTTGAAACACAAAGATTTAAGTGCAACATTTCACTCATAAACTTTTTGCCTCATGACTGGATTTTAATCAGCTGCATCCAAGAACCAGCAACTTGTTCCACAAACACTAGTGAATCACTTCTGATGAAAAACATTTGTTGGTGATCTCCTTTCCTGTTTTTGCAGTATTTTCCATGCACATCAATCAGTATTCCAACTCTGAATCACTCTTAACTGGCACCTGCCAGTCATACACTGAAACAGTTGCAGAGCAACTGTTACATTTTGTTGCCAATTAGCCTAAGCCATAGACAGCCTGGCAAAGTGTTGCTCATTTATCCAGCAATAAACATTAACACACGGTAACAAGAGCCAGCCGGCTTACCTCGAGTCAGGTGTTGTTTTTGGCCTTCCTCTGTGTAGAAGTGTCCACCGCAATATTTACTGCCATGGCAAGACCTGGCACATCTTGGTTTTAAGATCATCCTTCAGTCCCATGCTGGAAAAAAAACTCTCTCCAGAGTGCAGTAGTTGAGCTAGCTGGTGGCCCAGGTGAGCTGATATCTGCTTTAGGAGCAGCTGTCACCAGAAGGCCTTGCTCACATCAATATCAGCTCCAGAATCAGTTACTTTGTACTCCCAATGCCTCACATCACCACTGCAATTGCTGTTGTTTGTAATCTTCACTGTTTGTTTGATTTGGTTATTTTTTGCAGTGAATGTGTCAGTTCTGTTGCCTGTTTCCACCAACTTGAGTTTGATTTTCCACCACCTGAAACAAAATGGCTGCAGAATGGCTGGGGCTTAAGGTCAAACGTTTAATCCCGCCCACTGTGGTTTGATTGGTTTAACTTTCAAATTTGTGTGTGGTTAAACGGCGTTTGTGATTGGATGTTAGCTTTGTCGCTCCACCCACACTCAAATAGACTTATCAGTGAAACTTTATTAGATGGTGTTCATGCGGTTGAACTAAACACAACATTGTTATTGGGCATACTTTACATTATCAACAGGCTTAAACATTGACACTAACCCTGTCATGAATCAGTAGTATTGTAACAAGGGTCTGGGAATCTACACTGTCATTTAGATTCAAACAAAGCAGTAAAAATGACTGGAACCTTATGGAAGACAAGTAGCGGCACAAAGCTCATAAGCTTATGGTTTACGTTACGTTTCCAACAATAAAATTACTCACACCGATAGATTGTCCTTGCTTCCAAAGGAGAAACAGGTAGTACATGTGGAGTCATGTGGCCTCATGGCATCGGAGGACTGGCTAAATGGATCTGTGAAGCTAACGATGCTAGCTCAATGAATGGAATCTCATGGAGAAATCGCTAGTTCAATGCTATTTATCCTGGCAAACTTTCAAGTGATCAAAACCATATCTAATGTTATAGTTGTCAATTTATGAGGTTTATATTATGGATCTTTAACTTGCTTCACTTTTCAAATCCGAAACAGAGTTAACGAATGAATGAATTATGCCCGCAAACTTTCTAGTGATCAAAACTAAATGTAATGTCAAAGTTATCAATCCATGATAACTTTATGGGATAGGCCTGTGTGCTAAAAGACTGAGGCTGAACCTACATGCTCCGGTCAACATCCTCACCAGATGATGATCTGTGTAAAAGACATGGGGAATAAAGAAACTGCCTCTTTCTTGTATTCCTGTGAAGAACTAATTAGTCCTAGGATTATAAGTATGGTGAGGAAAAATGTAAGCTCAGACTGTGATTTCTTTCTAAAATAAATAAATAAATAGCTAAGGATTTTGGCATTTATGTGCCCAGGTTTATGAATGATTTAATATCTGTGTAGGGGGAGAGGATAGCAAGAAGTAATTAGAAGATAAATATAGTCGACTTTGGTAACTGAAATATCAACTAGCAAGAGCCAATGAAATCTTTATATCTCACAGCAGGTCTATAAAGGAAAACCTCCCCTAGTGGCTAAACCTGCTTGCATGGTGGTCTGTAAATTAAAGCTGTGAAGCATTAAAGTAGTAATAGAATTATTTTCAGCATTTGAACCTCTTTGGACAGCAGTGTGTCTTGGCAAACACCACAGGTTTGAATGGCCAACACAGTAATTTTATCTATTTTAAGACAAATCAAGTAACAGCTTAACACAAGGACGAACATTGTCACAGCTTGGCAATGCTGCAGAGAGGAGGTGAGTAAGAGACCCTGGCATGTCTTTTAATGAGAGGGCTCAGGGGCCAACTAAATGAATGAATGAAGGACTTTCTGGATTCAACATGTGGTTAACTTAACAACTCATTCAATTTCTCACATAATTTTTAGACACACAGCCACAGTTTTTCTTCCTTTTCTGCATTTATGAAATATTAGCATTAGAAGTGTGAACCATGCTGAAAGGTGCAGTATAAACTCTTCCCTCTTCTGGCGTGGAGGACGGTGATTCAGTCATCATCTCTTCGATTTAATTACATCATAGCATACTTGACCCACTGCAACCATTAACATTTCACAAGAGGAAGTTTTAATGTACAGATGGATTTGCACACAGCATGCAACTACCAACAACAAAACAGGAGCGCATGGGCTCCATCGGTACCTGCCGTCAATGCGCTGCAGTATCCCTACCACTGGCTTCAGCAAATGTCAGAGTACTTGAAGTGTTTCATTTTATTTGAAAAAAATGAAAATAAAGTTCACTGCTGAATAATGTTAGGCAATGAATGTGAGGTAACCTTTCATTTTCATTTTAATATGGATATACTGTGCTTTGTAAAAAAAAAAAAAGGAAAAAAACCATTCATATTTTGTGCAACGTTAGAGTCTGGTTTCTGAATAAACATGCATCCACTTCCTGCAAATACTGCAGCGTGCTGATCGCACTTAAGCAGGATCAGTTTGAGAATTAGTAAGAGTGAGTTTTCAGAGGCCTGTTTGGGTAATTAAAAGGTCAGTTTAAGAAAAGATTATTATAATTTTGAAAGGTACAAATCTAGCTAAATCTAGCTTTTTAGGAGTATTATTTTTTGCCTGCTGCTGAAGATGAGTTGATGAGAGCTTTGAGACTTAAAGTTAACCAAAAAACACTGAGCTTACAGATGCTAAAATGTTTCTTATGCAGGAATACAGCAATAAAACAAGCAGAATTCACACCTGTTGACCTTGTCTTGCTCAGTCCTATTCCATTTGTGATCACTCATCTGTAACCCCAAGCACCCTGTAATATAAGGAGGCCGCAGAGATGTTTGGAAAAATGAGGCACTGTAAAATCCTTCCTAACAGAACATAAACATTGATGCTGCTAGGATGGCTTTCTGGGATGAGCAGCTCTAAAACAATAGCCTCATAAGAAAGCTGATGTTCTGTAAATCTGCCATGTACATCTGTGTGTGTGTGTGTGTGTGTGTGTGTTTGTCGATGAGTGTAGAAGAGTGCTTTAGGCGTCAAATCTCTTGTAGAGTAGTGTAGTATTGGGGTGAAGACACAGAGAGGGAAGTATGGTGTGTGTGTGTGTGTGTGTGTGTGTGAGAGAGAGAGAGAGAGAGAGAGAGAGTGGGCATTGCATTTGTTGTGTTTCAACAAACAGCTGAATGCTTCTTGTCTCTTTATATTCTAGACCCCATCGTTTAAACACCTTTATCTTCTCCTCATATATGTTCCTCACGTGCTTAGTGTCACAACATTTCAGAAACTGTCTCTAATTCTCCTCCTTCCCTCGCTGCTAATGTGACTGTGAATGGGAAGAAGGCAGAAATTGTGAAGTGACTCACAAATATTTGTCATAAACAATTTGCAGCCCCGATGGCAGGCCCGCCAATATGTCAGCAGGGTGGTCCTCCTGATGGGCACATATCATTGATATGGACAATGTTTCACTGGTTTGCCACAGACGCTGTCTCCACTACGTTGTGTGAATCTGGGGGTGTGTGTGTGTGTTCTGTCCGTTTGCTACTGAAGAGGGGTCCCAGGGGTCTGCCTCTCCAAGTAAGAAATGACAGAGATGACAGCCAAATCTCTGCTCTGTCCCTCCCTCTCTCCATCCCACGTCCGTCGCCCACTCCAGCCCCCACCCCCCTTCCATCTATTGACAGGCCTGCAGCTACACCACCACGCAAACAATGAATCTCAATGATCCAGCATGCATCAGAAACCATTACCTGTACGGCACAAATGTACACTGTGAATATGAATCATCCGCGGTTGGTGTCACTGACCATTTTAAACACACACACATGCGCGCGCTAAAGTGTGAATGTTAAATATCTCCTCTGTCAGTCTCGAGGAGAATAGGGAGATCCATGCACAATGCAGCTCATGAATTATCAGCTGAGCATGAATGTCAAATATCGGGCCCACATGTGTATCCATCATTCTCATACGCTGATATGTCAAAAGATCAGGCCTCGCTCGGCGGGCCATGTGGCTATGAGTGATATGTGTGCAAAGCACTTGTCATTTACACATGCAATCAATTATCCAAATAACGTCAAAAATAAAAAAAGAAAGAAACGTGGAATACATGTACACACAGCAAACTCGCAAAGGTGACTAGCATATCTCTCTGGACAGGATGCACTGTATATCTATCTGTCACACTGATAGTAAGCACATTAAATCATCACCTTTTCCATATAGTCACATTTGATTGGTTACATTCAGGCCTATAAATTCCCTTTAAATGTCAGGGCGCAATGAAAAACAACACACAGCTCACATCATTCATAATTGTACGGGTAGACACTCGTATGAGTAGATGTTTCGACATTCCAGTGGGCTTGTGTTTTTGTTGCTACGCCATTTGTTTACTACCTCCCACCATGCACATCAATGTAATGCCCATAGGCAGGAGAGCAATATCACATAATACATGTCTAGAGACGGTGATGGAGCTACTAGAGTCTACTACACTAAGAAGCCTGCATAATGTTACTACTACCTGTCTGCATGCAAGTGTGCAATACTTGAATAACCTTTTTCTTTGGTGTTACTAAGGAAAGTACCAGCTAGCCACATTTGACCTTGGATTCAATGATGAATACGCATTGCCACATGTCTATTCAGACGTTCAGAAGGCTATAAACTATGTTTTTCTGTATTATTTTCTTCTA
The DNA here is from genome assembly GCA_036023655.1 of Nannoperca australis. Taxonomy (NCBI): domain Eukaryota; kingdom Metazoa; phylum Chordata; class Actinopteri; order Centrarchiformes; family Percichthyidae; genus Nannoperca; species Nannoperca australis. The sequence continues at coordinate 32,711 of JAVQJD010007715.1, forward strand.
AGGGCCAACAGTTAATAATTCTCTCTGAGGAAAAGAAAAAAAATCACAATACCTGGAAAAGCTTTTTCATCGAGTGTAAAAATTTGTTCCCAAATAAAGTCTAAGATGTAGATTTGCTGTTGAACCATAACAGATTTAAAAGTTTATATATGCATAGCATGGAGCATGGAGTGGAAAGAAAAAGTGTTTGAGGGTGGGGGTGGGAGGGATTGGGACAGCAGGGTTTAGAATTACAGGAACCAGATATGGATCAGGGATTTTGGAATGATACATATTCACACGGGGGATGGGATTGGGGTCGGCCTGTTCTTTGGATTGTTTTCGGTGCCCGCGTTGACACTTGTGTGCAGACTTCTAAACATGCACACACACACGCACACACACAAGACACAAAAAGGGGCGGCAAACACACACCCGCTCCACGCGTGTGAAATGGGAGTGAGAGGACACAGGGTGCATTTTCTGTTGGCATCAACAGAGTTACATAATTGTCTATTTGGACTTCCATTTAATCTTAGCATGTCTCGAAATGTTTCATCGTCCTAATCTGTAATGGCATCCCTCTTGCTAATCACAGTGGTGTTAGAAAAACAGTCTACGCTGTCTGGCTCATTGCTAATCCTTCCTCATGCGAAAACTCACTTTTTCACTCTCTCACACACATTTTCTCTAACTCCCTCACCCCAACCCTGCCTACCGTTAGCCCTTCTCCAACCTCCAAGAGCCCATCACCTCCTGTTACGAGCCAGCGTAAATTGAATGCTGTGAATCAGGGCCGGCTGTTACTGCGTGTGACTGGAGGGGAGTGGGGAGGAGAAAGGAGAGAAGGGGACTGCATGTCCCTGCAGCTTTATGGGCTGGTGTCTCACCAAGATATATCACCGCCTGGCCAGATAATACCATCATGTACATAACCACTGTGTGTGTGTGTGTGTGTGTGTGTGTGTGCGCGCACCAGTGTGTACTTAACTACCGGGTGACCTGCCGCTCAGCTCCTAATAAGGGGCATCTGGTGCTGTTTTATAGAATGGAGGAGCGGAGGAGGAACGGAATGGAGGAAAAAAGCAGTGAAAAAAGGCAGGGCCGCTCTATGACACGGGATTTTGTGGAAGGGGGAAAGAAATTGTAACATTGGGGATTTGTCCGAGGATAGGTAACGGGCAAAACGAAAATATAGAGGGGAAGGATTTGAGAGAGAGTGTGTGTGACAGAAAATGAGGGCTTGGAGGGTGAATTAGGAGAGAAAATGAGATATAGAGAGAGATGCCGAGAGATGAGCACACAAACAGAATGAGAGAGAGAGACGGAGAGCCAGAGAGAGCCCAGATGAGGGAGTTGAGATGATGGGCTGGCAGTTTCCAAGCACCAGGCTGTTTTTCAGGGCTGTCAAGCACATTGTGAGGCATTGTTTGAAATGCCCAGGCTGATGGCTGACATATTTCCCATGAATCTAGCATGCCAGGCCGCTGTCCACTACACTACACTCAGACACACACGAGCTGACGAGCCACGCGGTTGTGTGTGTGTGTGTGTGTGCGCTGGTCAGTGAAGGGTAATTGGCCGACCTTGGCCCATCAGGGTGCCTGGAATGAGGGAGGGTGAGGGGAAAGGGAGGAGGTGGGGGAGGGCAGTTGTAAATTTTGTCCCACATCAATGTATTTCTGTCAGTGGCACTCCACTCTGGCAGTCAACTATTATCCCTGGAAAATGTAGGAGTACATACACACACACACACACACGTATACAGATGCATGCACTATGGCACACAAAAAAAATGCACATACACATCCACACGCACAAGTGGAGGCACCCTTATACTGTACACAAACACACATCCATAACTCACTCCAGTGTAATCGGTGTTCACACACACCAGGTGAGTTAGTGTTTAATCTCCTCACCGGCACTGATCAGAAGCGCCTCGTACAAAAGCCATATGTGATCCTTATATGTGAACATGTGCTGAAGGAAAAACCTCTGTGGGGGTTTCTTTCCCCTCCTGTTTTTCCCCCTTCTTCATCCCCACTGTCTCCCACAATCTAGCCCTCTCTCTTGCATCTCTGTTTCACTTTATTTCTCTTTGTTGGCTCATGTTCTTTAATCTGCCCCATACTGCCTCTCTCCCCCCCACCTTAGGTTTTCCTCTTTCCTCCTCTTCTGTCCAGTCCTTTTTCACTGTACCTCGACACATCCATCCCACTTTCCTCCATCATCCGTCTCTCCTTGCACGTCTCCCTTTTCTCTCAGCCTTTCATCTCATTCCTTCCATATTCTCTTTTCCCTCTGCCTCCATCTGTATGTTTGTACCCTCCCAATCCCTTTCACTTCAATTTCCCATCTATTTTCTTGGAATGTCCCTCTGCTATTGTTTTGTTTTTTTCTTTGCCTCTTTCCTATCTTCTGCCCACCCCCACACCCTCGTCCTCATTTCACCAGCAGCCATAGGGGGACAGCTGTTGGAGACAGACCTGCAGAAATAACTGTGTTACTTCTCTAATCGATACAGCCAGGCACCAGTGGCTACCGCCTAGTCCTGTCCCGCGTGTGCGTTTGTGTGTATGTGTGTCTGTGTGTTATTGTGACAGTGTGTACTTCAGTCCTCTGCCAGTGGCAAAAACGGCAGATAACCAAACGCATATCAGCCTCCGCCATCAGTGGAGAAGGACAGGATTTAATACAGGTATATCCCTTCCTCACACTGTCCATGCAGCCTTCTCTCCTCTTCTCTCTCTCTGTTTGTCATCTCCAGATTCTCCCTGTAATGTGAGTAAAAGGGGAAAAGATACGAGTAAGATGGGAATAGCATAGTTCATAAAGTGGGATTTTTGCATAAAAATAAGCAGGCTGAGAATAGACATCTGATAATGAAATACTCCCTCCTCTGTTTATCTTGGACTCTGGCTCTTATATAGCTCCACAGAAAAGTCAACACACACATGAATGCCAACACACACAGACAGCTGATGACAACATGTCCGTATTGACACCAGCAGCGCTGTCAGCATGTGTATGATGAAACCAAAATCTGGTTTTCAAGAGGCAAAGCTGGTCCCCGAACCCCAGAAATCTAGGTTTTTAAGTGTGTATGTCTTCTGAATGATCAACACTACACTGTATGTGTGCGGTATGTTAATGATGTTGTTACAGTCTCATTTAGTGGAAAATGTGTGTACATGTGTGTACAGTATGTGCCGACTTTGAATGTGCTTGCAGCAAACAAACATAACATATAGCCTTCTGAAGCACTAGGGGCACTCCAAGAAGCTTAAAGTGACAAATACTCATTTTCTCTGCTTTCCACGACCCATTTAGCTCAATGGCAAAGAGTTGGTCCATCTGTCTATAACTCCTCTTAAGATGTTTCTCCCTTCTCCCTCCCCAGCTCTCTCCCTCTGTCCATTCCTCTTCTCTGGCTAATGCTTGTCTACTGGGAGCCATGTTTCTCCTCTCAGTTTCTTCCAACGGCGATGGCTAAAATTTACTATTTTCCAAAGGGCTACTTAATGGTGGATTGCAGTTTATAGGAGCTAGGGGAGAAAGGGATTGTCTGGCAAAGCTGATTGGTTGAGATTTGAATTGTTGAGCTTCCATGCTGAAGAAAAAAAACTAAACAGATAAGTCAACCTTTGAACAGTAGAAAATAAAGATGAGAATCATAAATATAGTGATAATGAAGAGAATAATAATTAGGTAATGAGACAAATGGGAGTGATGTATGTTCAATAATGAGTAAAACACAGAGAAAGAAGCAGACAGGCAAAGAGTGAGAGTGGATTAAAGGGAAAAGTATTATGGAAACAAGTAGAGACTAAGAAGGCACTTTGGGCTAATGGCCTACTGCCTTGACTGGCAAAGAATATTCAGTAATCTGTTGGTTTTATGGGATTAACTGTTCAATAGCACTTCTTTGGCTTTTACAGCTCTACACAGGTTCTATTTATAAAGCAGCTTTAGAGGAGAGGGGTGTGTGATCATGGCTCACATCAGCGTTTCTAATCATTTTAAAAGACGCTTTAAGTGACAAGGATTCTGGTTCTCAGGGGTCACACACAGTCACATAGTCTACTGGCCATGTTTCTCAAAACCAAATCTGCAAATGAAAAAGAAAAAAACGAAAGTAAAGGCTGTTATTATTGACAAAATCCATGAAATGATGCTCAAAGCAATGCTTAGCATTATAGGAGAATGTCAGGATTTAACCTATTTCCATTCGTAATCCCAACTTTTTTCACTCCCAGCCAAGACGGCATTGCATGTGGCGCAAACATAACAGCATGCAACAAAAATGACAAACATAGAGTCTAGAGTAACATGTGTGATGATGTTGCATCCCATTAACCCATTAACATTCAGCTGTGTTTTGTTCTCAAACCTCTTTCAGGACATTCTGCAAATAGCAAAGCGACAAACACCTTCACCTGTGCTGATCTTATTAGGTTGAAAACGGCACTGCTGCTGCTGTTTCACATGGGAGCTAAAACAGGCGCCACATGTGTTGACAGTGTCTGTTAACCCACAGCAGCCACAGTTAGTGCTAATGAATCCCCAGCACACGAGCTCTAACAAGCATGATGTGAACATACAGGGCTCCATCCATGCATGTACACATACATGTCGCATTTAGAGGATTACAAACGCACAACACTTTGCACGCATAAATAACAATTCACAATTAAATCATATAACTATCACAGGTCTAATGAAGGGTCCATGGAGGAGTTCTTAGACAGCTGTATGTTTTCACCAAAGACTATATCCAAAATATATGTTTCTAGGAGTGCTTCTATGTGTGTGTGTGTGTGTGAGTGGGAGTGTTTTTAGTGTGTGATTGCTCTTCCCTACTGTGAGCAGTTGCTATGGTGACAACATTAAACACGTGCTGTTTGTCTACCTCCAGAATTACATTTTGCACAACCCTAATGTCTTGTTTTCTAGCTGTAGTGTGAACTTGCAATAGAGAGAGAGAGAGAGAGAGAGAGAGAGAGAGAGGGGTACAGAGGGAGAGAAAGACAGTAAATATAAGAAAGCTGTAATATTTTCTGTTGTTTCAGTGATCTGTGGCAAATATTGTTGCACCGTCACTTATTCAAAAACACCTTATAGTTCACATAAATGTTTTACTAGTATTTAGAATTCGGTTATTGTAGAGTTTTGTCAGAATGTAACCAGAAATGGGGAAACATTCGTTTAAGTCAAACTATGGATATATGAGGAAAGAGAAGAGAAGAGAAATACAGTATGGTCAAAGAGATATCATTTTAGGAACACACCTTCTGTTCCTGTGGCTGTGCTGTAAAACAGGTCTGTATTTTGATGCCACAGTCCTCTGTGAAAGAGGCTCTGTGAGGAAAGGCTTTACTGCCATCTTCTGGTGGCAGAAGGAATCAGTTATTAAGAATGCAACACATTGCTCTCAGATAATCAAATACAAAGGGGATGTGTATTGACCTATTGGAAGGCATGGCTGCTGAGAGGCTGACAGACCCCCCCACACACACACACACACAAACACAAAGACACATACAGACTCTCTACGCAATGATGTGCAAATTAAAATGTAGTTTTGACCCTTTAGAAATGCAGTTGTTCTGTTTTTATTTCTATTTGATCTGGATCATTTTTAACGAAGAGCGGATTCTTTAGCATGCTTAAATGGTCTTCTGGAAATCTGTCTTCCGAAAACTGTACTCTAGTGGGTGGACTAAAGTCTTGACACACACACACACACACACACAGACACGCACTATTATTACACACTGTCAGCATGTAAAAATCAATTTTTAATTTTGTTTGAGGAAAAAAGCAAAGTGAGCTATGTAAAATCATTGGTGTGCTGTCTTCTATAAGGTGCATCCATACAGATGACTGCACACATGCAGAAACACAGACACACATGAGCATAAACACACACACACACACACACACACACACAAAAGCACACCATGTCCCCTTGTAACAAATACACGGCTGTTTATTGATCCTGTCCTATTTGGCATTCATTATTGGCACCCTTTACTGACCTGACCACCTCACTCTCAGTCCATTGCCTATTTCTAACCTGTTGTAAGCTATTATTTCCTCCCCGCTCCTTGGATGACCAGAAACACTGTTCATTACAGCCAGGACGCTATTAGACTTGCAAATGTCTGCCTCGCCTTACTGCCTGATTTTCGGCGTCTCCTGCTCGTTCTCTTCTCTAGAAGTGCAGTCATTATAACGGAGCCCTTCTTAACCCTGCAATTTGCCTTCTTATCCACGCGAAAAAGCACCAAAGGGTGGATGGGATCTATTCTGAAACGGCCCTGGATATTGTTGGCATGTTGTGGTTAACACATCCCTTCAGTATCACATGGATTTTAGGAACAGGGCATTTGGTGTTCCAGTTAATAACAGATAAAGCCGCTCCATCTGCCTGGGAGGGGTGATGCCAACATCCTAACACCATGCCTGATGGTCAACCTACACAATTTCTAAACATTTCTTTATAGTCACACTGAGAAGTGGACTGGGTGCACTGTGGTGAAATAAACCAGAAACAAAAACAACTTTCGTGTTACTGCTATGTAAGACTGAGAATATCCCAACAGAGTCAGATTACACTCTCTTGCAGATGTGACAGCTCTGTTGCAGGTGTATATACAACTGTTAAAGCAAAAGGTTCAAGGTTTATGTTTCTGCAGGCAATTAAATCTTAATTAATATGCACCTAAAAAAAAACACTACGTCAAGCAGGTGTCTACTTAGCTAACAACAAGGGTGATAAAAGCACAACACTCCCAAGCAACATTTAGTTTCCGGCCAATCTGCTCCCACAAACGAGCCCCATCTGATATTTGAATGGTTTCCTGGAGAAAAAAGCACCAGCAACGACACCAGCGCCTTTCTAAAAAGTCCAGAGATTTTCAACTGGAAGTGCTTGGAGCGGCCGCACAAAAAAAGGCGAAGTGCACTAAAAAGTGTTCTCTGGGTGCAGAGCTTCTCTAAGCACTCAGTCCTCATTGGGAACAATTGACAAAAGACGCTGACGCTCAGAATAAAACACTATGTGGACACAAGCCCTACATCTGCCTTTTACTTCTTCTATTTAGCCTATTTCTCTTAACATTGCTTTTTCAAGAGGTGTGAAAATGTGAAAGGTTTCTTAGCCACATAAGTTATTTGCTTATAACCATACATACATACTGTATATCCCTCTGAACGCCAACCTTACTTTGTGTTTAAGTTATTTCCAGGAACAAAAACATTCCTCATTCTCACCCAAAGTCTCCTTTCCCTCATTACACGACCAACAGGGGGGACAGTGAAGCTTGGATGCCTCCCTGAGACATTGCATCCACTGTGAGTTTCCCTCCCTGGGTTCCTCACCATGATACCTTCCGGCCTACCCCCATCATTGATCCCCATTCAACCCTACGTTCTATGCCTTGTGCTCAAACCAATCCCACCAGATTAGTCCCTCTTAACCCTCTAACAAAAAGTTTCCCAGGGTTTCTTCTGCTAAACCATTGTTATATTTTTGATTAAAGCTGCAAGTAACAATTATTTTTATTATCATTATCATTAATCTGTAGAATATTTTATCTGATTAATCAATTAATCATTTTGTCCACAAAAAGCCAGAAAATAGCAAAAAATGCCTGTCAAAATCTGGTGTATTACGACCAAGAGTCTTAAGGTATCCAATTTCAAAAGATATAAATCAGAGATCAGCGGGGAATCCTCACATTTGAGAAGCTGAAAACAGAATTTGAATTAGAATTCTGCTTGATAAACGACGATTAACACAATAGCTTTAATTAATTTGCTGTTGCTCAACTAATCAATTAATCGACTAATGGCTTCATCTCTATTTTTTGTATTGAGGCATGTTATCTTCTCTGTTCATGAAATTTGTAAATTGCATATAAAAGTACAACCGGGGTCAACTTTTATGACCAAAAGCATGTGTTTGTAGATGTGTAAGTTTTTTTTTTGTTGACCATTTATTTTATTTCATTTATTTGTTGACTCTTGCTGTTCAGAGGATCGATGCCCACAACACAGCATGGTTTTCTTCCAGTATCCTGTCCATTCAGGTGGGGAATGAACAGCTTATTCATGAGTGTGACATGAGTGTAAAAGGGATCTTAAGATAGGCTGCTGGAAAGGTGCAAAGTCTGCAGTAATGCCAGTGCTGTATCGGCTTCTGCTGGTAAAAAAAAAAAAAGAGCTGATCCACACGGCAGAGCTCTCAATATATATCCACTCAGTGTTAGGTCTCCCTGTCAAATCTCACTTACGGTCACCAGTGACTAAAAGAATAAGAACAAAGATTCAAGCTGTCAGAGTGATGCTTCTCTGCAGGCTGCTGGCACAATCTCTGTAAGAGGGCGAGACGCTCAGAAATCCAAGAGGACCTGTAAGTTGAGCTGCTCCTCAGCACTGAGTGGAGCCAGTTGAACCTGGCAAGGATGCTGCTCAGGCATCTCCCTTTGGACATAAAACAGGTAAGCCTGACTGGAAGGAGGCCCAGAGGAAAGACACAAAGAACAATGTAAGGATTACATCTCTCAGGTGGCCTGGAAGTGATGTGTGACTCCGCAGGAGCAACTGGAGTTGCCAGAAGAAGAAAAAAAATACATTGGGCTTGTTTTGCTTGCCCCTTTTCCAGCACAACCCTTATCTAGATAAGTGGCAAAAAATGGATAGATGCATGGGTGGATAGTCAAAAACTCTTACCAATGTGATGGCCAAGAGACAGGACATGGACTCCCATCCTCTTCTCCACAACAAGGTAGCCCTGCTGGAGTGTCCTTGAGAATGACAGAGAGCGAAAAGAGAATTCCTCTGTGTCTTTCTCTGTTGCTGGCGACACAAAGAACCCTATGGTAACATTTTTTACCAGACTCAGCCCATCTAAATCACCACCACTTTACAGAAACCACTGTGAAGAGAAAAAGAACCTGCTTCATGAAGTAGGCACAGAATGAATATGCATATGTAATCCACATCACGCATACGTATTGACAAAATAAATGACTATGACCACGTGAAGAATCTAGAGATAAATCTTAAGGTGTGGGGAAATGTTGCATATTTAAAACTGTACCTGGTGAATTAAAGCCTCCTTTTGTGTACAGCTAACCCCAACCCCAACCGTTAGACACCGCATGGTTCTCATTTCTATTTGGGCCCATTTGAGCACACACAGTCCACATTTGAATAATATGTGGACCATGGCCGTTGAAAACACTCATTACATGCCGAAGCTTTTCACATACTTTACTGCACTCCTCAATTTTTTTACATAAAAAGTGCATTAAATTATGACATGTACAAACTCACAGAGAATCATCACCTGACTCCAGGCCCTGACTTCAGTTTCCAGGCCCGCAAACAGCAGGCAGCTGTTTTCACTAAAAAAGCTCTGATGATCCCAGTGTACACTAAGTGTCCAGCACCAAACAACATACAGACAAAATATGTTCTTCACCAGCTACTAGCTGGAATTAAGAATTAATGCAAGTAAAGTAAAACAAATGTGTTATCAGTTAAACTCACTTAAAAGTTATATTATTATTATTATTTATATGTGTGTGTGTGTGTGTGTGTGTGTGTGTGTGTGTGTGTGTGTATCAGTGAATTATTATGGAGCCATTAATGATTAAAGATCTCCTGCAGACATATTTTAACATGTATATAAATTGCTCTCCTTTGATTAATAATTCTTGTAATTATTCTGGTAAATCTGGTATGTTCTTATCTTGTAAAAATGTTTGAAATTACGTCTACCCCTCCTTCAATAAAAATCCAGAATCTATAAATAAAACTTGAACTGCTGGACAACAGGTGTTTCACTATAAAGTCCGTTCTCAGTGCGTGTTTGCTGGACGTGTTGAAACTTGAACACTTGAAACTTCCAAACTATTTGTGATGCCACAGATCAGGCTTGTAGGCCCGCCCCTGAAAATTGGATTTTCAATGAGCACACTGAAACTTTTTATTTTCAGCAGATGGATGTGAAAACATCCTTCTAGTGTCAGACTGTAAGAACAAGCGGGAAAACATCATTTTGGGTGGAGAGGAACTTTTAGCACTATTTTAATGTTGTTGTAGCAGTTGATTGAACTACATCACCTGCTGGTTGGTATGGACTGGTTATTTTGATCTATAGTGACGCATCGTAATTTCTAAGGTTTTGTATAGTCGTTATCTCGCTAGCTTGGTCACCACTAACTGTAGCTGTCAAATAAATGCAGAGGGGTAAAAAGTACAACATTACACAAATGTAGTATAAAGCAGCATAAGATGTAAAAACAAATGTCAGCCCACCCTGGCGAAATCCCTGCAATCTTCAAACAAATGAACCAAAATATATCATATATCATACAGAGGCAACGTGAACACAATGCAGGGACTGGAATATAGAGAAAAGATGCTAAAACATAATCTTTACTGCCACCCTCCCACAAACACACTCACAAAATGCCATGCCTCCTTAGAATGTTACACGTCATTTGAATGCATTGTCCTCAAATTGTGCAAATACATTTGAATGACAAACCAATACACAAATAGACACACACAGCTATTGTACATGCCAAAGTCATTAAGATTGCAGGCGCTTGAGGCCACAGTTAAGACTATTGTGGCTCTTGTAATCATTCTCAAAAAGCTAACATCTGATTGGAGCAGACATATCCAATCCTGAGGCCAGATTCTTTTCATAAAGAGGGCCAAGACCTCTGCTCAGTTATTATCGCTGAAAGCACCTATTGTGTGCGTGTGTGAGTTTGTGTGTAAATGTGCTGGGTGATACAAGACAGGGGCACTGGGGAAACTCAGTGTGCCTCATAATAACCTGAGGAAGTGCGTCCTTCCAGAACAAATTATTTCTGAACTAACTAGCTTCCATCAAAACAGAGGACATTCAACTATGTGAAGAACTCCAGTGACGTTATATCTTCCTGCATGTGCACGTGTCCTGCATTGCCACACAATTCCTCTTGGTGGTGGAGCAACAGAAAGATCTGGCAATCAGGAACCAGCACACATATATATATATATATATATATAAATATATATATATATATATATATATATGTATGTATAATAGCCACACTGGAATAATTAAGCTGAATATTTACAAATTTAAAAAATACAAAATGACCCCCCAAAAGAGTCCAAATCACACCTACTTACTACAAAAGGTTCCATCCCCTGCAGTCCACAACCTCAGCAAAGTGGCAGTGTAATTTCCTAATAAGCACACACTATTAGATGAAATTACAGAGATTTTCAAAGATCTCCCCCTCACCCCACCACCACCACCAAACCCGCTTCCCCAATAAAAGTGCTGCCTGGTCATTTTGGCTGCATTACCTGTCTGCTCTTGTATAATAATGTAATTATCCAGTGACCAGCGTAATAATCTTGCTGAATTACATTGTGACCTCTGTCTCTGTGGCACTGCTTTCACAGCTCGTCACTCTGTGGGGTAATGGGGAAAGACTGAACCTGAATGATCTGTGTCTGATTAACCAGTGAGTGCAAGCGTGCACATAATGGACACAAACATGCTCAAGGACAACAAGGAGGACACAAAGTGGAACAACACAACATTTGTGCGGTAATATGAACACGAGTGAGGAGGAAGTTGCTCCGAAAAATGCAATTTGTTAGTGATGACTTTTTTATTCCTAGCACGCAGCTACGTGGCTGAGGTCCTCTCCTCCCTCTTTAGCTTTGATTCATGTTTTAAACTTTAATTGTTTTCCCTTTCAACTGCAACACTGCCATTGGATACTGTTGTTCCTCAGAGACAGAGACTAATATGTTATTTAAGAAAATAAGACAAATGAGAAAGCGATATGTCACGAGGGAATAATGAACCCGAATAGAAACCCTGCCTTGATGGTGCGTATAGAATATCTGCCCCCGACCACAGAGGGTTCCATCTTGTCTGTAATTCTAGACTACAGTCTGTATATCAGCATGAAGCATGGTCAGTGGCATTTGTTTGGATAGAAGACCTCTCCAGGAGGTTACTGGGTCGGCATCGCTCTTTGATATTTATTATCTCCTTTGCTGCTTTGATCTTTCTGCTCCTCACTTTTGCACCTGCAATGTTGTAATGCATTATAGAGGGAGGTGTCGGATAAATGCCAAACATTTAAATGTGTTTGTACCGTAAATGAATGTCTAATATTAAATGATAACTCTGTGAGTATGTAGGACATATTTAATAATTGACGTGTAAAGCAGATTGCATTTTTGTAAACGATTATTTATAGAGCATGACATTTTAACCATTAGATAACAGAGGAACATGACCAAAACAATGAAGAGAGAGAGCGAAAGAAGGCTCAGATGCGGAACATTCCAGGATAAGGCTGGAAATATTCTACATTTTCCTTATTTTTAACAAATCCCATGAAAAGACAAAACATGCAATGAAGTGATCCTATTAAAAATGCCTGTATAACTAAAGCCTGTTATAGCTTATTCCTTTCCAACCTGGGCGTCAGGACCCCCACAAAGGGTCACATAATAAATCTGAGGGGTGACGAGACGATTAACAGGGTAGGAAAGCAGAAACAAAACAAAAGGCTAACAATATAACCTTAATTTAATAAAAAAACTAAAAATATTAAACAATAATATGCAAATTATATATATA
>JAVQJD010007717.1:0-30700 GCA_036023655.1 Nannoperca australis
CCCCCCCCCCCCCCCCCCCCCCCCCCCCCCCCCCCCCCCCCCCCCCCCCCCCCCCCCCCCCCCCTCTATGCAGGAAACACTGGCTCGTCTTCGTTACTGCAATCTACACGAGAATTAGCAGCTCTGAGATTGAACACTTGTGCTTTATTGTTGTGCCAAGAGGTACATTTCTCTGTGTCTGTGACAAGTGTATAAAACATGAAAGCAGACATTTCATCCAACAAGAAGATGATCAAAATCTGTGCATTGTTGCAGAGTTAGTACTTGTGTTTGTCTTATTCAGGAACAGATTCATGTGCATGTTGATTTGCCAACCTTGCTTAAGTATGATAATAATGTCATTTACATACAATTTGCATTTGTATGACTATGAATCATCCCAAAGTAACTGGCACTATTAGGCTTTAGGATTGTGTTGGTTTTGATGACATGGCACAATGCTGTAGTGAATCTGGGCCAAGATGCATATATGTACAAACACATTTCTTCATGTGTGCTTTAATGTGTGTGTAAGCCTGACGCTCTCCTGAGAGGGTATGTGACCACTAAGTCATATCCCATTACCATTACAGTGATTTTATGTAACTGTTCCAGCCCACAGTTATGAAGGGCAGACAGCATGTGGACATTAGATGCCTTTAAGCCATCAGCTGAGGTAAATCGCATGAACTTCCAGAACAATGTAAAAGATAATACCCTGCATGATCTTATCACAGCTCACTGATCCTGAGTCATGAATGCAGGAGATGAAGTCCCTCTTTCTTTCTTACTGAATTCATTTCTATTGTGATTCCTCATGTTTCAACACTAGAGCATTCATTCGTTTTCTTTTTGGTTGTTAATTTAGAATCAACAAGTATGAATACCTTTCATTCACTCATTTATCTGAACTTTTCATATAGTGTCTCTTATGGAAAAGTACTTGAAATGAGGGTTAAACATGGTCATTTTTCAATGACAGAGAAAAGTAATGCACATTAATTATTCAGGAAGTGCAGCTCATGAATGTGTCACGTTGTGTGTGCAAGTGCTGTCTTTCTTCTCCCACCTTTACTTTCTTCTAAGACATATTATGACCAACCTGAAAGCCACTAATGTATCCAGGAGCAGAAGAGATGCAGATGACAGAGACAAAGTGCTCTCAATGACGATGAAATCAATGTCGGGCAAAAGTCACAGGACAGGAAATAAGTGCTCAGTAGAAAGTAGGTGCAAAAAGATGAAGGCGGAGGTGGAATAGATTGGAGATGAGACATTAAGGTTGCAACAAATGATTATTTTTAAGATGAATGAATCTGTTGGTTTTGTTTTTTATGATTCATGGATTAATTGTCTGAATGTCTTAAAATTGCTTTTTTTTGTTAAACCAACAGTCCACAACCCTAAACTATTCCATTTTCAATGTTATACAACTGAGAAGATGCACATGCTCACATTTGAGAGGCTGGAAACCCGATAAAGTTGAAATTTTTTGCATAAATAATGAATAACTTTTAAAGATTATTGTGATAAATGGACTACAACTTTCAAGACTTCATCTGACCAATCACTGATCTTGGATTTGAGATTTGAGCTTGTGCTTTAATGTTCCTTCATAGAGCTCCACATCTGCTTAAACCGCAGTAAAAGAAAGTGTCTTGGACAAATTCAGTGCAGGATTAGCCTGCGATCATGAGCACCAGCGCAGCCTCGGCTGACACAGTGTGAGTAGCCTCCCGCAGCAGCGGTGGCAGATTTGAGCAGGATTTAAAGCACTGACAACTTTAACAACCTTTACAAATTACTGAACATTGCCAGGTACTTGTCCCGACGAGGCTTTGACACGCAATGGCTGCCATGTGATTTACTTTCAACAGTTTAGCCTCTTTTTTTGTCTTCTTCATAGTTGGAGTCAAACTCCACAGCCAGCGGTGAGACTGATGCTGTAAAGTCTCAACTTTCAGACAGTACAACACAAGCTGTGAGCTGACCTGGATCTTCATAAAACCCTGATGAAAATAGTGCACTCAGATTTAATGCTGGGAAAGAAATGAGAGAAGAGAGCCCCACATTTGAACTGTTTATGGATTATGTGTTTATGTAGGCAGGATTATTGTTTGGCTTTTCTCTTGAAGAGTTATATTTCATATAGTCTATATATTTTGCTGAATCCTTGCACAGTTTAAAGCAGCATCTAAAAGCCCATCTTTATAGGCAACCCAAATTTTATGTGGGTGCTTTTTATATTTATTCATTTAGATTTTTTGTATGTGTGTGAAGCACTTTGTAACTATGTCTTTTAAAAAGCTTTACCTACATACTTATTCATGTAGATGTCACTATTTATTCATCTTAAGGATGAAAATTACAGCAAAATGTTTCTTTGGAGAGAGAAGGTTTAGGATTTTACGGTGTGTTCTTTTGATCAAATGTTCAGACACGTATCACTTCAGTAATCTGGCTGTTGTTGCTCATTCACAGTCAACAGAAGAGACGGCTGTTTCCCAATTAGTTCTATTTTCACAGTATTAATTATAAAAACAAGTGATAAGCCATCTGAGCCATCTTTTTTCCCATACTCGTATCTGTTAAGATGTGTTTTTTTGACAGTGATGACGGGAGTGTAGTTAGATTTTATATGATTAACATGTTGTGGTGGTTTTCCAGTTGTTAATGGAACAGGTTCTTTTCTTTTCACTCTTCAGTAGGTGAGCTTTTGGCACTAATGCAAATCAGCCAGTCCTTCCTTTAATTAACAAGAGCACGTTTAAAAGCTTCCATTGATTTTTTTCAACAGCTTAATTCTCAATATTTGAGCAGCAGAATTTAGATACAAATGTGAAGGATGATCATTTTAATGCAAGAGTGTGTAGAACAGAGTGTTTGCATTTGCTGCCCCCTGGGTTCAAAGTGCATTACATAAAATAAGGTCTGCTGCTTACAGTACGGACATATGCACGGACCCACAGGGGCTAGACCTCAGGACTCGAACCTGCAGCCAGCTGTCTGCCGCTGGGCTGCTGGCTGCGCTCCACCTCTGAGCTCATCGCTAACCTCATCCACGCACACATTTACACAGGCAGACAAAAGTACACACGCATGTGAACACACACTCACAACGGCAGCCCGCTGTCTTTGGTGCCTGTGGTGCTGTATTTGGATTTGACCATCTGTTCGAGTCACCTGACAGGTGTAGGTGCGGCTCTCTCTCTGTCTCTCTCCTCTTTGCCCTCTATTCTTTGTGTGGATGTGGTGAAGTGTCACATGCATCATTATTTACATATATAGTCAATTGTGGGGTCATTTGAGCAAACACACACAATATTTCTCTTTCTCTCTTTCTCGCCCCTTAAAGCTCACTTTACTCCAGTGAAGTGAACTGAAGCAGTCACTGCAGTATTCTAGTTTATGGTAACGCAGGATGTGTGAATACACAATTTTACAAACCAGTGAAGGCTGCAGCTCGTCAGAAACGCTGGACTGCTGAATCACATTGCACCCTACGACCACAGAAATTACCATTTCTAACTAGTTTTCACATGTATTTTATGTACTCAAGCATGTAGAAGTTATTGTGTCCTGCTGCAAGAGAAAATTATTTTTAGTTTAGAGTTAATAAAGTTCTCTACTGATGAATAAGCCTTAGAACATGTTTCTGATCATAAAAAGCAAGGACACAAAAGGAAAAGAAGGCATTTTTCATGCAACGTTGTTGCGTATCCCTCCAAGTAAGTCAAACTAATTATTTGTACTAAAAAAGTCTTATTTTTAAATGAAATAAAATAAACCCATTTTTATAAATTCCCAGGTTTAAAAGATTAAAAACATTATTTCAGAGCATCAAAATCAGGAGAAAGACCTCCAAGAAACCGCTCGCTCTCTTGAGCAGCAACACTGAATCCATACTTCTGCAGCTGACGGTGCTTTGAACTCTCTGAGGAAGGAATCAAGCAATTGGGGATCATAAGATTACCCAAACATTGTTTTTTCCTTTTGTGTCCATGTTGTATTCCTGTGCTCACTAAAAATCAATCACACATATAGTTATAAAGCAATTTTCATAAGGGAAACAAAGAGTAAAGAATGCTAGGAAACATGCTAAAGTCAAAAGAGTGGGAGATAGGAGAGAAGGAGGATTTCATCTACATTATCCCTGAAAGCAAAAAGTCAGTTTATCTGCATTCATGCAAAGAAGATTAGAAATGTGTAAGATGGAAAAACACAAAAGCAGGGAGTTGTACACTCATGCACATAAATGAATAGAATGAATAAATGACACGAGCAATACGTTACTTTAAGTCCTATTAACTGCTTCTTGTTGAAGTGTGTGCCGTCTCCGTCTTACTTCTCCTTCATGCAGAAAGAAAGACACAGTGTTGATTGACGTTTGATTTGAAGACAACAGGAAGTTAAAAGACCTTTAGACTGGTGCCTGTTATTTGCAGAGATAGTAGACAGAGTGAGGACAGAGGAGATGAGATAGCGTGGGCTCAAGCTATATGCTGCAGAGCTCTCTGAGCCTTTTGGACGAGTCACCTGTGCTGTGGATTGGGAAGAGATGCATGGTGGAGCTTTGCATTAATTTAGTAATCCCTGCTGCCGGCACACTGACTATTATCACACTGATTCTTCAAAGACTGGTTTAAGGAAAGAGGCAACAAAAGAGGGAGATTTATTTTGAATTATTCTTTCTGTTTGCATCTTTTCAAGGTTCCACTGTACATATTTATCTTAATGATATATATATATATATATATATATATATGTATACAAGCAAGTAAAGTAGCAAGATTGTTTTATGTGATATGCATGCAAAAGTTTCGAGGAAGGCCCTTTACTGTTTCAGCATCATAATATTACCTTCACCCTCACTTGGGAGTAAAAGAACGGAACTTGAGTGCGACTCAGATGAGGAGCAGTGTGCTTCAGCCTCACGGGGACAGTAAATAGGTTTTACATTGGAGGGTTTGCGTGAGTGGAACATCTTTTCTGATTCTTTGTGTTTTCATATAATGTTAATGCTTCTTTACGGGTTGAGACAATTGTTATATGTTTAGGCTCAGAAAAACGCTTTAAAAGCTCACTGGTTTATCTCAAAATACATCATCGACACGAGCTTAAGATAAGTCTGTTGTATTTTGTCGTACATTGGTGATACATTGTCAGTCCCCCTATGAATAATAAGAGGATATTGAGGCGATTTCAGCTGAACTGACAAGTGACGTTCAGGCCCTACACACAGTGTGCTGGCAGGCTGTATTCATTCATGTTGTTAATGCATGGATTTTCATATGTAGGATACATGTCAGAAATAACATCATCACAAACCATCATTTGATGGGGTTTATGCCGAGCGTGTACCAGTGTGTTGTTAAATACTGCAGCTCTCTTCTGTCTCGTCGAGACTTTATATCAAACAGGAAACAGTGAAACAGACGCTCCTCTGCTCTCAGGTGCTGGTGCTTGTTTCTTCAGCATGAGAAACTCATTCGATGGTAAAATCCAACATATTGTTGGTAAGATATATACATACATTTATATATATGCCTAGTGGTGGACACTAGGACCCATTATAACAGCGTGCACTGGTAACTACCTTACGCCACTGAACTTAGCAATAAGACTGTATAGTTAAATGTCCAACTTATAATAAAAAGCTATATGTTACAAATAGAATTGAGTTGAGCAGATGACATTATCAGGGACAGCAAACACCTTTCAACTTAATTTATCTAAAAATACATCAAATGTATGTTACAGCGAAAACAGTAGTGCCGGCGTCTGGGCATCAAAATCTAAAAAAAACCTCTTAAGGAGAGAAGCTATAAAAGAACCAGGCAGAACGAGGTGAAGAAGAAAGATGTGTCAGTGTAAAATCCTCGTAATAGTGCATGAAAAAGCACCAGTCTGACTCACTCTGGCTGCCACACACTACTCTGCCGTCCTCCAGCAGACACACACACACACAGACTTTATCGATCCTTTAAAGAATGAACAATACATCTTATCAAATACAGCCCAGTAAAATAAAAAAGGGGAGAAACTGGAGGAGAATAAATAAAATAATTGATGAATAAAAGGCAGAAGGCAGCAGAGGGAGAGGGAAAGAGTGCACTGATGACATAACCAGCTTAATATTTAAATAGACAGCGGTCCGTCTGGCTGTTCATGCAAGGCTCTCAGATGAAAAGTTGAAGTTGGACGGTCTTATTTAGCAGTGTTGGAATGGACATTTTCTAAATTTCTACTCGATACTGCCTTAATTAGCTCTTGCGGTGAGTGTTTCCAGTCGATCAGAGAGAAAATGTTTAATTCATGGGCAATAAAAGACTATGGAGTGCGTCTGAAGGCACCCACACAGAGGTGTGCACATGTGCACTCTTCATTTTGTATTCATAGACACACTCCCAAGCACACTTGGCCACTAAACAGCTGCCAGCCGACACACCAGCATGAGCATATAAACACACACACACACACACAGTCTGACTCAGCAGAACATACCACGACTGTAATTTAGGGCAGCGCTGTTTCTTTTATTTTTTTATTTCAGGTCCTCTGGAGAGCAAAGTTTTAAGGCTAAACTCAAGTCATGTTTTTTATTAAAAGTGACAGCTGCTAAAGAGACAGTTGCGATAAACATCTTATGAACAGACATAATGACTGAATCAGTTGTTCACTAATGTGCCAAGGGCTGCTATGTGCAAGAGCTGCTGTCTACGCCGGGTGGATGTAAACAAGAGTAAACGCTTCACAGGGAACTTAAAATGGACATTATGTTAAAATGAGAGTGGAAGTGTGGTGAATGAAAAGCGAGGGAGAAATGGCGAGAGGGGAAGAAAAGAGCACTGGTGATATAATCACATTAAAATCTAAAGGGCAAAAGTCAATGAAGCTGTTTGTGTCACATTTTTGAGACGAAAAGACAAGAAAGTGGACGTTTTCTGGTCTTATTAAGGCTACAGTGCACAAACTGTCCAGTCTGGTGCAGTCACAAGGACAACTGCTGATGCCGTGTTTCTTCCAGTAACACAGATTCTTACTATCTAGTGAATATGTGGAAATACATCTGGACAGAAGGACTAGGAAAGGACAATACAGGGTGCGGATAAGAACTTTCAGAGGTATTTTAAATAATCAAACATCAAACAAGAAAAGTTGGCTGCAGATGGTTCACTGCACACAGACGGGCAAATATGCACACACACACACCTACACAGACACATTCAAGGGCCTCTTTCATCAACTCCAAATCAATTCTGTCTGGTCACCGCTGTATGAACAGAGGACCTTGATTTCAACTTCAAAGCGTGAATGAGAAAGCAGGAGAGACTGAAGCAGTCAACGGGAGTTAAAAGGATCACACTGGCTTTACAGAGCATTTTACCTAATCTTTAATGTATATCTGCCTTTTTACATTATGGCCTCTTTTTTTATCAATCACCACTTAGTTATAGCACCTTTTCCTCCCTGGAAGTTCTTTGATCCATTTGTAGTGTTTCTTTTTTAGGATTGACCGGCTGCTGTGGATTCTGGTACAGTCTCACACTGAATCTAAAACAACAGGCTTCAGTCCATGTGTAATCTGTTTTATCATCATGTCAATCATAGCATGTAACGTAGTCGTCCGTGGTGCTACACAACACATCCTTTTCACATACTCACTATGTTCATTTACACTAATTGTAGGTGTCTGGAGAATTATTTTTATACTTGCTGTAAAACATTTGGTCAAAACTGATGAAATTCAAAGTTTCGTATCAGGTTCATTCTTATATGTAATTTGAGTCGTTAATGTAAGATTTTTCATTCAAGATTAGTATTTTCTAAAATAAAGATTTATTTTCTCACTTCTAATGAAGCAACATGAAGAATTTCTTTTATTTTAGGTCTTGAAATAAGTGAACTGCTGAAATATTCTTAGTTACATTTCTAACTTTAGGGATACATATTTCCTGGTTGTCTGGCACTCCAGGAATTCACTATCCCAGCAAATAGTACCAGCACAAGCCAGGCTAGCTCTTTCCCCCTGCTTCCAGTGTGTATGCTAAGCTAACATAACTGCCTCCTGGCTCTAGAGCTAAACTAACTCTCAACAACTTAATATTTCCCAAAATGTTCCTTCATTCCTTGAAGGAAATAGAGTTTAAGGACTCTCTTGTAGACAGAAATGACCAATAAGGTTTTTTGCACTGCAGTTGTCAGTGAAGATGAGAAGGTTATCCAGACATTCAGCTATTACTATAGTTTCACAGCGAGCAGAGCACAGGACAGACAAGACATAATCAAGGTGTGACTGGCTAATGAGCCGCTGTGCTGGGACTACATTATTTAAAATACAACCACATAAATACTGCTGCTGCAGTTTCCTTTGAAAGGACTATTTTAGGGATTTTTGCACAATAGGGTCACCTTAAAACGTCGAGAAGCCAGCAGAGAAATTAAAGGAAGATTTGCCTTGTTTATTATCCATGGGAAAACAGGTGGCTTGCTGGAATACGGTTATGTTTCTTTTTTTCTAAAAGGATGCAAATAGCTTCTTACAGTGAAAACAATAAATAGTGGAAGGAGGGGTTTAGCACCGGTTCTCAGGTGCATTTGACAGAGACGGTTGTAAAACCGAAGCCCTGAATAGAGTACTGTATGTCAAGGTAAAAAGAGATGTTTTGCATTTCTGAAGCCTGTTTCTGGACTTTTAAGGATAAGAGAGGATTAACTTTGAGTTAGAAAGTTTTGAGCTGTCAGACCTTTGGAAGATGGAGGAGAAGGAAAAGACAGAGAGGGAGAAACAAAATGTGTGTGTCTTTAAATGTTTAAATATACCATCTCTTTCTGTCTCTTTCTCCATCTCTCTCCTTCACATTCTCTGTCTCTCCTCAGAGGAATTAGATGACTCAGAAAGCAATTAAAACTGAATTGCTGCTGCTAGACAGAGGAGGAGGCAGAGGAGGAGAACAGGGAGGTAGAAGAAAGGGATTTAGAAGGAGAGAGGGAGGTAGAGAGGGAGGTGAGAAGCTGGAGATTGGTACAAACGAGAAGTGGAATTTCAAAACAGCCGCCTACATTATCCTGCTCATTAAAGACTCAGATGCTTTCATATTAGAGAGCAGTTTCTGGAGTGTTTGTGTGTGTCTGTGTGCACAGTATGTGGGTGCATTCATGCCTATTTGCGTGAGTGTATGTGTGCATAATTCCGTATCCTTAATGTGCATGTGCATGTACAGTATGTCTTTGTCCATGCTTGTTTGTTGATATTTGGGAAAATGTTTGCTTATGCAAATCAGATGTGAATAAAATCCTTTCAATATGCACATGTTGTAGTTACAGCGAGTTCCTTTCCTCAATCTGTGTGTGGGAGAGCTCGGCAGCTGCAATGTGAGCTGGGTGCCATAAGCCTCTGATGAAAAATAAAGCTGAATGCCTCCCTGAAAATACCTCAATGGAATAGTTCATCATCTTTAGAATTTATTGATTTTTACTGAAGAATACCCATTGGACTCATAGAACAGATCGGTTTAATCATCATCACCAGATAGATGCATATCCTGTCAAAGAAATAAATACATAATAATAATTAAAATATCCAAAGCCAGAAATGACGCCTCTCTGCAGTGGAACTATAGGAGACTCATTCTTCACTCCCAGCCAGATTGCAGTTTCTTTTCCTCTCTTTTCATCTTTCCCTCTCGCTTCTCGCATGTTCTCAGTCCATCTGTTCTTCCATCTCTCCTCGACACTCATCTGCTCTTACCCCTCGTCTCACTCATTCTCAGGAACGACCTGTTCTGCACAGAAACACTCACACTGCTGCGCGTGTGAGTGTTTCTGTGCACGGGCCTGTGAATTTGTGCACGTGTGTTGTCTCCCAGGTTGTTATCTGTTTGATGTGTGATTAAAGGCCCGCTCATTTGGGATGAGGAGCTAAATAGACCACTCTGGTTCGGTGTGTGTCCACTTGTACAATTCCTATGTTCATATTGTGTGCTAAGTGTATATAAGTCTGAACTCTCATAGTCTCTTCTGGGCACTTACTAGAGACATGATCTTCTATCTGTGTGTGGTTCACTGGCTGCAGTACACATATGCAAACAAGCTCACAAATACTGTGTGTGTGTATGTGTGTGTGTGTGTGTGTGTGTGTGTGTGCGTGTGTGTGTGTGTGCGTGTGTGCGCTTGCACAAACAAAGTCATGTTGCATATTGAATGAACTCATGTGCCTCATGGAAACTTGGTTGAAAATGAAAGTAAGTGGTAATCAGGTGCTGCAGGAGAAATACTTTCAGAAGGAAAAAACCATCAAACTAGGCTCGTCAGAGGGGTCACTAATAATGAAGTCCATGCTCAAGCTGGTATGAATTAGAATTAGGAGAATATTTCTTAATCTTAAGAATACGATCTCTTTACTGCTTCATCAGCATGCAAGCAAACTGGTACTGAATTGTCAACCTTTTCAGTAAATGTGTTGGAAATCAGACATTTTAACTATGTATCTATTTTGTACGTACATAAATATACCTGGCTGACATTTTGTCTGCTTTATGAAGCTGCAATAAAGTCAAAGTTACAAGAGAGTGGTGTAGGCCTACACTGTGAATGAATCACCGGTCCCTCTGCTGTTTGTATTGAGGTGCAGATCTGGATATGTTTGTTGTTTTGCTTTCTGAGGCAGACTGATATAAATGTGGCCGAGACAGTTATTACTCTGAATACTGCCGAGCTGATATATAAAATATAATATAATAATGCGTTGTGTGTTGCTCTGTGACTTTTGTTGCTGATTGATTTTGTTGAGATAGGACTAAGTGTTGCACTGTGTTGTACACTTTCATATGAACAATCACCTTCTTCTTGTAGCTGAAAGCGGCACAGTGACTATTAACACAGTCAGTGTGCAGTCAGACACACACACACACACACACACACACACACACACACCTAAGAGACTGTGTAAAAATGAACACAACTTTATTTTCTCTCCTGCTGCAGACGAGAGCACTGACCTCCCTGTGGTTTGGCACTGAGATGTTTGTGTGTGTGTGTATCTGTGTGGGTATGCAGCTTCAGGTATATTGTAATTTGTGTATGTAGATTTTTCAGCGTGCGTGTGTGTGTGCATGCGCATGTGTTTGGTTGTTTGTGTACTGTCTGAGGAATAAGACTGCTTACGTCTGCATTCCCATCCCTTATTCCCCACCACCGCTGATCTTTGCACATGATTAAAAAAGAAAGAAAAAGAAGACAGAGGCTCAGAGCGAGGGCCAAGAACATTAGAAAGGTTGAATCATACACAGAAGGCCTCGTACAGTTCAGTAACCTGCACAGTCACCTATGTGGGACAGGTGTGCTCTTTAAACACATGTCACATAACCATTAGGACCAGTTGGTGTCTGCTTGACAAATGGGATTTAATGCCAAATCAGAGACTGGGAAATTCACCACAATCTCAATGACTTGTAAATTGTATAAAAATATACCTGAATGTCTGTATGTTCACATACTGCAGATATACATACATATAGATCAATACTGAAATATTGAGTTTTTGAATGTGTGCTCTAATACTCATGTGCATGATGATGCAGATGGTGTTATGTAGCCATAGCATAATACAAGTTCATCTTTGCCCACCACCACAAGTCTACAATGCATAAGAATTTAGTAATCATCGCTCTTTAGTAAAGACTATAACTATATTAGTCACAAACAAGGATTGGTATACATGGCATGTATTGGGAGCTGGAAAGAAAAGTCTCAGTCAGCAGTGGGCTTTAAATAGTTATGGTCTGGTCTGGACCGATTGGCTACCTGGAAACACACACTCCACTGGCCAACCATATTATACCACCTGCCACATAAACTCAGCCACACGGGAAGAGCAGGAAACAGGCCACACAGGATTATGGGATTTTAATGAGCGACTGAATCGGGGCTATGCATGTTTAGTATTAATAAAATATTAGATTTATATTGGGGTAGCGGTTGAGACTGAGCATAAAATGAATGGGGTTGAAAACAAGGCAGAGATTATTAAGTAAACATTGATAATTAAGGTGGTCATAGTAGAACAAACATTACAACATTACAAATGTAACGTGTTTGTTTGTGAGAAAGAGGACATTTGGACAGTTCTCCATTCATTTGAAGACTACAGCTGTGTTTTGGGAAAGAACTAGGTTTAAATTGAGAACGCAGTAGTTCCCCACAAGCTGAGATTAGGTGGACGTAAATGCTAAGATAAGGTATGTAGTTGTAGTGGTTGAGGTCATGGTGTGGAGAGAGTGCACTAGGTCCTCACAAGCTGAGTAATACAAGTGTGTGTTGCTCTGATCATGCTCTTCATGAGTGTCTGTTGTCGCCTGCTAAGCGGAAACTAGGATATGCTCCCTGCACACCAACGAGCCAATGATATCACTCCATTCCCCTTTTTTTGGTTGATTTCAAAGGATTGCAGCATCCGCTCTTCCTCAGGGCCCTCAGGGTGCAGAACAAGACATCCGAATTACAGATCAGCAAGTGAACTGAACTCTAGAAACAAGGCCAAGACTTAATCTTCATCACAAGATATCTGTTAAACAGCTCAAGTGAATTTCAAACATCACTCACATCGCCTCTCCTACTTTCACCCAGTCCATCTGAAGGCAGTCACGATTAATGAGCCCTCCACTTAGCGACAAATTAGTGACACAGTATGCATGCTTTAATTGTCCTTGTCCATCATGTTCTGTCCAGTTATTTCTGTCTCAGT
Source organism: Nannoperca australis (assembly GCA_036023655.1). NCBI lineage: Eukaryota > Metazoa > Chordata > Actinopteri > Centrarchiformes > Percichthyidae > Nannoperca > Nannoperca australis. The sequence goes on from JAVQJD010007717.1 coordinate 12,725, forward strand.
ACTCGTGCTTGCTGACTGGTGGGTTGATCCCAGATAATGGTCAGCAGCACTCTGCGCTAAAATCCATCAAACGTTACGTTTCTCTCTTCATGGTATCCTGGCTCATAATGATGGGCAGACGAGCGCTCTTCTACTGACAGCAGACATTTGAACATGGTAAAATGACTTCTGATCCTGCATTTGACTGTGAAAAAGCTTTGGCCAGATCTTCTGAAAGGTGTCATATCACAGCTATCTTGATTTCTTTCTACTGGCTTCTCAACAAATTCATAACCCAGTTCTAGATCGGTTTGATCCCTTTTAGATCTATCCATGCTCAGGCTCTCACCTACATTTGTGATGTGCCTCTGCTTCCTCTGATAAGGGCTTGCTGGGTGTACCTCGATCCAGGCTTAAAACTAAAGGAGTATTTAAGCCTCTAAGGTTGTGGCTCCTAAACTTTGGACCCAACAGCTCTTTGATGCAAGATCTCTGGACACTGACAAGCAGCTAAAGACTCACCTTGCACTGCAAATGCAATCTGTAACAAGTCCTCGTATCGAAATCATCCACATGAGCCTTTTATGCAGTTGTGATCTTCTGCATCTAGAGTTAAGGTATATTTATATCTAGCTAGGTAACTACATATGTTTTGAACAATATCCAATGCTGGTATCAGTATCAACTGAAAAAGTCAAGGTAAGACAGGTGCTCAAAACCACAATTTTACGTTACCTGCTGGCAGTGAAAAAAGTTATTAAATCCAGCCTTGTTTGAACAAACGCTGAATCTATGAAGTTTTCCCAACTGTTTAAAGTTTAAAGTTTAACCCCCACGTTAAATTATTTCACTGAAAGCCCACCTCTCTTCATTTTGCCGTTTATAAAATCGTGCTTACCAGACTCAAAATGCAGGCACATAGAAGTGACCAATGATGTCAATTAATATAAGCACTGCAGCATTTTCTCTACTGATCTCTCTCTCGTTCCCAAGGGAAACATCACTGTAATTGAAATTTTGATGGCAGTTTACATCCATACATACAGAAAATGAGGCTGGTTTCGTAGGTAAATTCAAGAGCGAGGGAGTGAAGAGCTTCATGTTCAATTAGTCTAAATTACAATGTCAAAGAGCTAAAAGTAAATGGTTATTCAGGGCATGGGTAAAATTGACAGTGGGCGTTTTCCTTTAATTTACATCTGTGGTTAAATCAAATGCAGGACGTCAGACGCCCACATGAGTTGACAGAGTGAACATGCAACTGAGCAAAGCAGTACTGAGAGCTACTGTATTGCTTGCTAGCTGGGTTTACACACATAGGGGTTTGGCTCAACACTGTGTTGGCAGATGATAGCTTTCTCTAGCTTATTATTCCTCCCCTAGACTCCTTGGAAAGAAGAGATTATGCAAATACTCACTTTCTAAAGTTTTTCACAGCCTGATTCCTTCCTCTTTTCTTGCTATATCTGGGTCTGTGTAACTAGGCCTGTCTGTCTGTCTGTGTGTGTGGAGTGCATGTATGCCATGGCAGCCTGACAGATAAACACGTAGTACAGTGTTTCAGTTGGTGAAAGGTGTATTTATCTTTTTGTGCAGTCTTCATTTGCACACACACACACACACACACACACACACACACACACACACACACACAAAGTGAAAGAAAAGTACACAATCCTTGTTTAATCCTACCACCACCCTAATTCTTGATGTCTTCCTTGCTGCTGTTGTTCTAGTGTGGGAACACACACACACAAGTCTTATCCAATTAACAAAACATGATTAGAAATGCCAACATTTCATTTTTGTTCATCAATTAAGTTACAATCCACATCCATATTTGATTTTGAAAACATTACTTTTTCTGGTATCCATTCTTCATGCATATTCTTATCAAACAAAAGGTTTGTGTACTGCAAACAATGTGCTGGCATTTTCTCTTTCAATACAGCTTTTTTTTGTTAAATCAGTGGAGACATGCTGTCATGTTGTGGAAGGTATATTAAATCTCAAGAGGAAGGAGAAGAGGATTGTAGCCAAGCTTTCAGCCAAAAGGGGCTCATCCTTGACAGAGGGCTTTGAAAGGTTATTTCCCAAGATGCAGTGGTTTAAATCACTCCTTGGTGTTCATTGCACAATATTTCACAAACATACTTGATCATGTTTTTTTTTTTAACTATCTTGAAAAATATCATTATTATAACTCACAGTAAGGGCCAGCAGTCAGTCACAGAGGAAGTTATGTTTTCTGACATGTTATTTTAGAAGGAAACTTTGATTATTTAAGTTAATTTTCTACCCAAAGGTTCCAGAGGAAATTCAACTCAGGAAATAAACAAAAGTCTCTTTAGTCTCTGTTTGTGTTTCCACTGCATCTGAAAAACCATGAAGATTAAACTCATGTCAGATTGTAATTTTGAAACACGATTTCTATTGTCATTAGTGTTACAGGCTACAAGGTGCTGCAATAATGTCTTCAACAATGTCATGTTTACGTGTTTGTTAGCTTTGGGTGTATATTTGTGGTAACAGATAATTGACAGTCTGTGAGTGTGTGAGTCTGCTTGTTGGAAATAGGTTTGCTTTTCTAACACAATGCATAAAGTTAAACATCAATTTGATTGAACATAATCTTTTATTGTTGTGTTTATATGTCCCCTATATTTATATTGTGATATATTCATTTAAGCCATATTGGCCAGCCTCGTTATTTAGATTTGTCTGATGTTTTGCTAATCTTTTCTCTTTTTTCTTTCTTTTGCTTTCCGGTCCTGCATAAATCTGATTTTCTCACAAGCAGGTAAGTGATGATTTCTATTCGCTATATGTGATTTCTTTCTATTCATCTATCCATCCATCCATTCATTGTATCTATTGCATCTTTACATGCCCATTGCACATGGACACACTCCCCTTATCTGACTGAGCATAAATCCGTGCTTAGTCTGGCAGCGCTGTGTTCAGCCAGTGTAATAATGCATGGATGGTGTTGCTACTCTAGCGTGCAGGGACCCAGCGATATGCCAAGGCCTGTGTGTTTTATGCCCCACGCTGTCTAAATGGCCGCCAGCCGCCGCCTCTGAGGATAAGGCCTTGCCTTGCCCTTGCTCCACTTTACCCCGAATACAATCACAACTTCTGAAGCGAGAGGGAGCGAGAGAGGGGAATTGATGGAGAGAGGCAGTGAGGGAAAATAAAGGGAAAGTGTTTTTTTTCTTCTTTGGAGAGACAGAGAGAGCAGCAGGCCATCATACACTGCACAGGAAATTAATTATTTTGCATATCTGCTCTGAGACACACATAACCATCCCAAGTCACAAAAATGTCACCACAGAGGATAGAGCATGGGATCAGCAGAGCCGGAGCCATGTGGAAAAGGTTAGGAGTCATCCTCAAGGAGAATTTCAGTAGTCAGTAATTTAGCTTTCCTAACCTTGGTGACTTGGGAGTGGATGAGTGCAAAGAGCGAAGGAGAGCAAGTAGACGGAGACAGGCAGAGCCCAGCAGGACGGGCAGATGTGTGAAAATGGAGGGGGAGGATGGAGACCAGGAACAGTAGGTAACAGAGGAGGGTGTATGAGAAAGACAGGGAAGTGAGAAACAGAGACAGAAGGAGTGAGAAGGACAAAAATAGTTCAGCAGAGAAGGAACAGATGAAAAATGATGAGTGTGAGAGAGAGAATTTGATTTAAACAAGAGATCGGGGGCCTTAAAGGAAAAGATCAGCATTTTGGAGAGTATGTGCATGAAACCTTGTGCACAGTATGCAAGTACAGCTGTGTCAGGACCTGTTAAAACTAACTTAGCACAAAGACTGGAGGCAGGGACAAACAGCTAGCTCATCTCTAACTTATTCTCAGCATGTTGTAGGTCATTTGTTTAACTCACACAGAAGTTTTAAAAAAAGTAATTGTGTGGTTTTGGGGGAATTACATGGAGGAACGATTTCTTGCTGAACCACAAACTGGGCAGTGACCAAATCTGGCAACCTACATTGTTGAGATACTGCACAGTAACAGGCAAGCGACCAATTAATTGTTGTTTGTTCAGAAATAGTTCCAACATGTAACTCTCTCCATAAGACCAAAAATGACCATTTTTACATTTGTGTTTATGTCTGGATTAAATGATACGTTGTGTTCTCCAGCTCTGTAATTAATGTACAGACATGAAATTGATTTGGTCTCATTTCACTCGTAAAGAAAGCGAAAAAGAATATGCTGAAAATGTTGAACAGCTCCTTTAAGGAACAGAAAGGGCAGCCACTGAGGAATAGATGGAAAACATACTTGCAAATACAAGCACACACATAAACTGGCTAACCCTGCCTCTTCCCCTCCACACTTCTTTTCTTTGTGTTCTTCTGGCAGGCTGTGGGGGTTTAATACATGACAGGGCCTCTGTGAATCTTTGCAGGGGTTTTTCATCCATAATTGATTTGTGTCACATAATGAGGGAGTTATAAGGCGGAAATGAGTGGCCGAGCCAGCCGGTCCGATATGGTTTGAAAATAGCTACGGGGGCAAATTTCTAGAAGATCTTACCCCAGAGAGGGTGGTGAAGAGCAAAGAGATAAAAAGAAAGAGAAAAAGAGGCCTAACAGACTTTCTACACAGGGGTGTTAGTAACAGCCTTGAAAGAGATCTGTCCTTTTTGGGGACAGAGGGCCTATGTTAGGGTCGTGTTGCCCTTTGGGGGACAGCCTGCAGGGACTGCACAGTGAGGGGACGCAGTGTGCAAACTGGGCCACTGAGCTGCTGGATTGACGTCACACTCACTTTTGGGCTGTTATGACACAGTGTCAATAATGGATCACCTCTGCAGACTTTTTACAGAGTCTCTTAAAATCCCAAGCATGAATAAAAAAAGTGATCAAGTAACTTAGCATATTGAACTTACAATTTAGCAAATGAAGCACAAAACATCCCTTACCAAACTGTACTGTGGTAACACTGTAACATAGTTTACAGTAGTCAGTAGCATTGGCAGTATCATGGCACAGTGCTGGTGCATTGGCTAGTAACATGGTATATTTTTGAACCATATGGTACAGATTTTCTCATGGGCAGTACTGTGGTATTTTACCTGTGCCATAGGTAGTAGTAAAAAATCAAATGTAGGAGGAGGGACCCCTCTACAAACAGACATGCAATAGATGGGTATGGAATACATTCACACCAGAATATGTACAATTATGATGTTGATTGAATTGTTAATTGTAAAACATAAGTGAAGAGGATGGATGCACAAGTACAATTGAGCAGTTTCAAGTGTTGCCCACAAAGTATAATCTGGGCCAAACCATCTCTTCTCCACCACAGAGACCTGGAAAGAGGACAACCAACACAAACACAGCTGAGGACAACAGCATTCGCTTAGACAGGAGAAAATAGCAAACACACCGAGGGAGAGAGAGCCATAATAACATGCAAACTAGGGAGAGAAGAAAGAAAGAAGGGGGAGGCTGAATCCTCTGGGGTACGAAGAGCCAGATCAGCGTCTGGAGGAGGGGCCGACTGCCAGGAGTGAGAGAGGTCATAGGATCCCTAGTCTCCACAACTGTCTTGATAATGTTTAAATCCTTGTGGTTATGACTTTACTTGGTGGACAGAGCTTTTGAGTATCAGCAGTATTTTGAGTTGGCTATAAAAGCCTTATCTGAAAAGAAACAAGAGGAAGTCTAGTGTTTCTACCTTGACTTTCCTGGAGAGGTTGAAAAAGACAGAGACACATGAAGTGCAGCAGATAGAAAGAAGCCATGGTAACTGATCCCTTGTTTCTAAAGGAATAGATATGAACTATGAGAGCATATAGGTAGATCACCACAGAAAAGACAGGCTGGACTGATTAGAGACAAAACAAATCAAACAGCATCTTCAAACTGCAATATCCCATTCAGATAATAGCTAGTGAGGCACAGACAGGAGGCAGACAGAGAGAGAACACGCATGAAAATTCAATGAGATTGCATCACAGACGGATTTGTCTTGCTGGCACAGGAACACTGTAGCTATTCTATAAATGCATTGTTCATGTGTTTGTTTATCCTTATGAAAGGCAAATGTGTTAAGAGCTTAGAGATGACTTTCTCCTGCATGCAGACGAGACACGCTTTCATTTGGTCTGACTGACTTTTACTTCTCCCTGACCCTCATTCTTCATCACTTTCTTTCCATGTGTGAACAGTAACACCTGTGGACAAAGTATTTAGTAGTGGTCCTCCCAGGTCCAGTCAACAAGACCTGACCTGGGACCCAAGTCAGGCCAGCTCCAAATTATATTCAGTCTAATGCTGTGTGGTTAGGTTTCAGGACATCTCAGCCAATAGACGTGGGACAAAGATCATCTTAGATCCTTTGGGGCCTGGTTCTACTGCCACAGGTCTTGGTCCTGTCTGTAGATCCCAGTGCTCTGGTATCAGCTCAGACTACATCATTATCATGACAGGACACAATGTGTGAACATGGAAGTGCAGGTCCCAGATGTTGGACCTGACAACCCACAGGTTATATTGTTGTAAATAGATATATTTAAAACCAATCCTGGAATGGCCGATGTTTAGACGTGGTCTTCTGTTTTTCTTTAATCTGTTTAGGTCAGGTTTGCATTGGAGTAGCAGAAGCTGGACATTTCAACCATTTATCCATTAGCTATCCATTTCACACACAGTGTTATTACATCGGACTAGTGGGAGGCGTGTGCTGTGTATTCTGCCTATCATAAGTGGTTGTCCACTATACAGAACACACACACACACACACACACACAGGCCAATTGGGGACAACACTTTTGTCCCCAAATAGAAAAGTTGTTCCAAACAAGCGAGTTTGAATCTAGCATGTGACCCCTATGCAGTATAGTTCAAAAGCACCTAACCACCCACTCTCTCTCACACACACACACACACACACTGCTGTCTCTGCCCTCTCCCCATGTGGTAGACTAGGACCCACGCTTTCCCAGCCAGCATCCCTTATCACTGCAGGCGCTGCAATCTTACCCTTCTTTATTTATGAGCCCTCTCAGCAGAGGGGTGAGAGAGAAGGAGAGAGGAAGATAGAGCGAGAGAGGGATTGTGGGATTGACTGAGCGATTACTATATTTCTGTATATCCATTTTTTGGGTTTCTTAGTTTTTTGTGCATAGTGGAGAGGTTAATGAGCTCTCGCTGGTTACAGTACACATCTCTCATATGCACACACAGTTTCACAGCCCACAGCTTCAAGTCTGCTATTCTGCCTTGGCTTTGTTTATAAAAAATGTACAATCAGCTGCAGATAAAGCTGTGGATGATTCCATGTTGGATTCTGTATTTCCGATGCTGCTCTGTGCCTGTGGCCATGTTCCTAATAGGTGCAGTGCCCCTGCATCTGCAGCAGTGCTACAGTTAGAAGATACAATGTCGCCTACACACATTATGTAACAAACAGCATTAACGGTACCATCGCCCATCTCACAGGAAACAAACTCTGGATGTTGTGACCTCGATTTCTGTGTTAATACATGGCTGTGCAGGAATTTAAAGATCAAGGCTAGCTTCTCTCAAGTGTGTCTCAGCGTAGAGCTCTTACATCCTGTATTCATTTGTATCCCTTAGTTTGCAGCAGAGACAGACCATAATATGCAGTACATGTTTACCCTGGAGATGTAGAAACGCAGAGCCGTAGAGCTGTGGAATTGTCTTGACAGCGCTTGTGGTGGGGCTTTATGTTTGTCTTCTGTGACACTGGGAACACAAATTCTTGCATCTTGTTTCCGCCAGTGCGATCCAATCCTTTTCACATAAGTGTGAACGGTGCACTTTGGGGGGGAAAGATTGTTATTCTCATATTGACTCAGGAGCTTTTAATCCATTTTTGACAGTTTGCAACATCTAAATATGAATAGTTTTTAAATGCTGTGCTGCACTCTGTCTAATCCTCCTGACATCCATGTGTTTTATTCATCAGATTTCACACACAATGGCTGCCGCATTTTCAGGAATGCAGTATTGATCCTTTGTATCCATACATTAGTGGGAGACAATAGTGAGAACCTACATTGGTATGCTTTTCTTGTGACTTAATGCTGATTCAAAATCCATTAAGCCTGGTGCTTGTGTTGCAGATAGTAAATGCTTGAGTCACACAGCAACGTACTAGTTGGAAGTAAGCTTTCCCTGGTGAACAATGCTCTGTACCTTCTTACAAAAACAGGAAGAGACACATTTTCCCCACAAAACCTTGTTGGACATTTCCAGATAGCAATTCATATTTCATTTTTAAGTTTGTTTACAACATCTTACAGGCTTTTCATGTTTTCTCATTCAAGGAACTTGTTCTTAATTTCATTAATTTACTCCACATCTCAACCTTCCAGGTAAATACATTTTTTCAACTGCAGAGCTAAAAGGCAACCACAATGTTTTGCTAGCTACTGTAACTAGTTTGCCCTGGTGTTAGTCACTGAAATAGTGAGAGAAGCAGAGAAACATTGCCTATTCAATTAGCTGGTGTAGGTGTCATTAACAAGCTAACATCTATTATGTACAGCTCGTGTACCCAGCGGTGTTCATTGTCATGTTTCTCAAGCGTTGATTGTCTGTTTCTCCACATCACTTATGGTAAAAGTATGCACATATGTCAGTGATCTGATTGGTTGTAGGTCTATTCAGCTGCATCCAAAGGAATTCTGGTCAGGAAAGACAAAATGAAGTGAGAGGTTCCAGAATAAGTTGCATTAGTGAATTGGTCTGGCGAATTTCTCCACATTTATTTAGAAACACAGAACAAACTCTAAACGTCTAACATTTACAAAGTGACACAATTGGTGATGCTTGCAAATGTCAGTCATTAAAATGCATGTCTTGCTGCAGATATAGTTTTGTTGTTTAAAACAGTGGAGAATCAACGTTTTCACATCTACCAAATCAGTTGTCTATAAAGGAGCAGGCGGTAATCGTAACCAGACCTGCACTGACAAAACAATGTATGCGTTACTTAAGTAGGAGGCATCTGAAACAGTGAAGCAAAGCCTTCTAGCCTGTGTCAGTATTTGAATATGAATGATATGAACGCAGACAATGATACAGACAAATCCAGTAAGAAGAAGACAGCTTCTTCTTTAGCCTCATATTCACCCTCTGACACCAAATCCATTTCACATGCAAACACAACAAAGGCTGTCTCAATGCTTTTATCTCTGCTGACTAAGCCAACGCAAAGAAACCGTGTGACTCAGAGAGAGGAATTGAAAAAGGTGTGTGTGTCTGTGTGTGTGTGTGTGTGTGTGTGTGTGAGGGAGAGAGAGAGAGAGAGAGAGAGAGGGAGAGAGACTGTCACTGAAAGTTGCCCACACTGTCATTAATTTAGCTCTTGTTTCTTTCTCTTCCACCCAGATGTCGCTCACACTGCAACCCCCCACCCTCGACACACACACACACACACACAGACACACACACACACACACACACACACTTTCATGTTTAGAAAAGTTGGTCTCCCTCTCACTTCAGTGTGTTAGTTGTGGTGAAAAGACTGCAATGTACACGCTCACACATACACACATTGTTGTACACATTTCCCATTACTTCATGTTTATTTGTGCATGTCCGTACATAAATTAACCATCAACACATCTGCTGACAAACTGTCTTTCCTGTTCATAGCATCACTCACAATTTCTCCCATAAAGACACACACACACACACACACACACACACATACAAACACAGTGCAGATTCAGTGCTAACGAGGCCGCCGTGCATCACATTGCAACAGTACCTCTTACACGTTTCTCCTCGTGCCTCACTTTTTCTTTCTTTCTCCAGTTTTTCTCATTTTCTACTTTTCTTTATCTGCTCTGCCTTCCCCATCCCACCTTGCACAAAAACATTGTGATGACACAGTGTTGATGTTTCACAGGCACACTGCACTGTGGGAGAGACTAACAGACACACACAGAAAGAGAGTTTCAGTACTGTCACACCAAAGCTCACCCCCTCATTATCGCAGTTTCCTGTGTGTGTGTGTGTGTAATGTGTGTGTGTTTGTGTCTCTCTGGTATACTTTTACTGTAAGGAATGACATGCATAATGTACAGCTCGGCTCGCTTGTCAGTGTAAACATTCATTAGCCGCTGGATGTGCTGTGCATTTCTGTTGTGAAGTAAATAAATGATAATAAGGATTCATTTCATTATTTTTCTATTTTTGCAATTGTGTCAGCTCCGCCCCTCTGATTTGGAAATGCAAAGTGATTCACTCACAAATAGAAGAACCACTCTTCTCCTTCTTATTGCAGTGTTACATTACATGTATTTGGTTTGCATGTGATTGCCTGCATTAGTGAAAACAACCCAGTACATAAAAACAGGTGTTCAAGAAGAACAGAGACTGGGAATGCTGGTGGCCTGTGGAGTTATATTAGGCCTTTATTTCAAAAGTAAGTGCCCTCCCTCACCACACCTCCCTTATTATCACTCCCTTGGGACAGCCTGCTCTCGGTGCGTGCATAAATCTGGCACATAATTGCTGTTGTAGTAATTTCAAAATGGCTTTCAGTGAATAAGAGCCCTAAATTCAGTATGAAAATGACATTGCAGTAAATTGCTGTCTTCAAAATAAGTCACACTGATAGACTGAGAGAATTGTGAAGCTCATTACAACCGCCCTGCTCATAGCCTGCAATTTGAAACAAAAAAATATATACTGTATATATTGGTATTAAATGCTGAATCCGACAGCATTTATATATGTGCCTTGCAATATTAACAAAACACATATTTAGTTTGTTGCCTCTGGGGATTTCTGGACAAGCGTGGATTTTATGATCCTCAAGTGTTTCATTAATATTTCATACTTTCATTTCACACTGTTAATGTGAACGAGTGTGAATGGAGCCTGGCGGTGGACTGGCGACCTCTGAGCCGTCTGTGTGCCTCTTGCCCGTGGCAAGCTGGGATGAGCTCCTCCCCCACTGTGGACCCCCTAAATAGGAATACGTGCTTACTGAAATTGGATGAAAGGGTTTCAGTCTGCTCTGGTTTTCAAAAGTCAAATCTACAGAACCTAAAATATGCAGTGGTGCCGGAGAATTATACCACTGTATTATTGAAGATAGAGTGGAACAGGCTCACTGAAATGTTAATGGATTAAGTTTGTGCCTCGCAAACACATTTAGAAATAGGGACAACAGGTAAAAGCCTGTTTATGCCTGAAACCACTCACTACAGTTGGGGCACTACAGAAGTCTTGCTGGAATATGAAGGAGTTTCTTTTTGTTTTTAGGCCAAAAGTAATAAGATACAGGGGTTCCTTGGGTCATATTCAAGTCATAAACCTAAAAGCAGCAGGTCATATACTGTCTCATTCATTATGTAGAAACAAAAGAGAGACTGGACTATGTGAGTTTGAAGAGCAGTCTTTCTTCATGGCGTTCTGTTCTCATTCAAGCCAACTGATGAGATTTAATACTGTACCATGATATTTACTTTCAGTCTTAGTCACAAACCCTCATTTTTAAAAGCACCCCTGGAGTAGATCTCACTGTTCATACGATGCGAGTCATCCCTTTCATGCATCCTCATGCATGTCATGCAACATGCCACCGTGCTGTCACAGCAACCCCTCAACAGGCTCTGCTAACTGGTGCCCTGCAGCTGAGGAGGGTGTGACAGAGAGAGAGGAAGAGCTGGAGGCTCACAGGAGAGCCCATCAGCAACGAGAGGTCAGCAGCAGAAATGTTCTATTGATCCAGTCTCATCCACAAAAGACTTGCTTTTTCACATTTGGTGCACATGTGCACACACACACACACACGCACATTTCGTAGGGTGAGTGGTTTGACGTGAGGAACTAAAGCCACAGGCGCACATAGACTTGTGTAAGGGATATGAGGAGGCTGTTTGACAAGAAGAAAACAAGATGGTGTTTTATCAATCAGCAGAATGTCCTGCGCCCCCTCAGAAAGCCGTGATGGTAAAGAAGTAGCCACGAAGCTTTCCAGCAATTTCACAATTTCTCAGTAGTTCTCTTTTATTGCTCTGTCTATTTGTTGTAGTTTAAGAGAAAAGCCATAAGGTTTTAACAGCCCTATTTATTCTTTTTTCATGAACCTTGGGTCTGGGCAGGCTGATAAAAATGGATTGTGTCTCGGGAGTGCTGCCGGTGTGCTCTGTCTCCAGGGCTGGAGCTCCTCTGGGGGAATTCTGCTTTCACAGGTTATAGGAATGGATCTGAGAATAGACTACCAATCTACAATATACTCTTAATGAAGTCCTGTCTGTGTGCTGCTGTAATCATCGTGCAGAAAATCTTTGCCACACAAGTGCATAGGTAATTCATTATTTGGTTTTAAAAGATTTCAGCACCTCAGCAGTTATCTGTAATGAGATAATGCAAAGCCCTTTTATCTCCACGAGACAAGCTAGTGCTTTGGTTAACATTCAAGTGCAATGTATGTATTTGTGGCTGTTTGTGGCAAGCAAGGCTGAGGTTGCTTTGGGTAAAATAATATTTAATATTCAGGTAGAGCATGTCATGAAATAAGATTGACAGCCTTTGCTGGGGGAGCTATTGTGCCTGCACTCGACACCAAAGTGTAGGACTGGCGTGAAATCCAGAAATCACCAGAGAAAGCAGCCGCTGCCTGAGAGCTGAATTTGCCATGGAGCTTCTGGTCATGGAATTAGAGCAACAGTAGCAGGTTAGGCCCCTGAAGTGTCTGCCTTGGAGGAACATTTTGACATTTTCACATTGTGATTTTTCTTCGCCACAGCACAGGAACAAAAGTTAGCGCATTCACCCTTGAGCTACTCTTGCTGTCACTGTTTGCATCAGTGATGGAGAATGGTTTCACAAGCAGCAAGCCACCTCACCTTCTCTCCTTATTCTAAGTTAAATACCAATAATTACATTATTACAAAGGCCTTGACTGAATCAGAATTAAACATCTTAAAAACATAAGTAACTACGAAATGTAGTTTTTGAAGATTCATCTTAAATAAAGTACTGTTACAGTTAAATATGTCTAAAACAACATGACGCAGATAAATGTGCAGTATTCCTGGAAGCTAAAGCCACCATACCAGTTTAACCAGGCTACATGGACTGTCATGAAATCCCTGCTCAAATAAGCTCATCTTTGCTTGAACCTGAAGTGATATAACGGAAATAAAAAATATACCTCTTAAAGGATTACACTGGTATTTTGGCAAATATTATTGTAAGATTAGGAGCAGGTTCCGCTCTGTAGGAGCACCAATACCTTTTGTTTCTTGTATCTCAAAATTTCATAAGCATTATATAATATGTACTGTGTGGGTGTCCAGCATTTAATGGGAAATGCTGGCATAGGTCTGGGGTTTTTTAAGGACCTTACACAGAAGAACAAGAATGAAATTAATTAATTCATTTTACATTCAAGGCCACTTTTAAGTATGTTGTGCTTATCTGAATTGTGTCTATGACGTAGAAAGAAAGATCAAACTATAGCTTTAATAAAATGTCACTGTTGTCCTCCGAGCTGAAGGTCTTGGGTGCACACAGACTGAATCTCTCAGCCCTCACACATTTAAACAAGGTCCACACACCATCACTGACTGACTGACTGCATCATGGACTACTTGGTCATGAAATCAGCTCCTGTCGAGCCTGATGGTGTGAATTCAGTTGGGTCCTTAGGCTCCTCTGGGTGATTGGGCTCAGTAGCAACCTAACGGAACCAATTTATCTGTTACTCTGTCCAGGTCCTGGGCCTCGATGTGCATGCGACTGAGACTGTGTGTGCATGTCTGACAGAAAGAAAGAGCATGAGAGTCATTCAGACAACAGTTGCAGCAGGACTACACACACACACACACACACACAGGCTGGGGTGAAGTGCCGGGACTGCTCCACCTGTCCAGCAGTAATGGGCCTTCTCAGCCCAGCTGAAACACTCTCAGCTGGGAAATTGATTCTCCCAAGCTTCCCATTCCATTTGTGTGTGTGAGAGAGAGAAAGAGAGAGACTTTCCATCCATTCATCTACGGAAAATGTTTTCGACTGGCTGGCAGGTACTGTTTAAACAGTACAGTTGGTCAGTTTGAAAGTTAAGTCATCCTAAAGGCAGGAGTGTGAACTTCAGTCAACATTGGTTTCTTCTAACCCTGACTACGATTATTCACTAAGCTTAACCAAGTTATTCAAACCCAAACCATGATGTTTCCCTAATTCTAATCAAGGAGTGCTTTTTGGTCTATTGTAGCCAAACCATCAACTGTATATAAAGATAGACGACGTGTCTCCACTTCCTCCCACCGTACAAAAACAAAGCCAAAATATCCCGATACAGGCGCTGCCACCTTGTACTGGTGACGTCACTCGGAGACAGTCTGCGCTGTATCAATGCCCCGCCCATACACCTGCGAGCACACCACGAGTTGTCAATCATGACCTCACACACCTATTTTATAGCATCAAATAACTAATGAAAAGCAAACTTATCAGAAAAATGAACACTTGAATAAACATCAGTGCAATAAGAACTACCTAAAATTACCTGCCTAAAAAGAAAAGTGTATCAGATGTGTCCCTTAAATATGTAAAGAAAAAAAAAAAAACTATGGGGTTTATGACCTATACTGCAGCCAGACACCAGGGGGCGATCAATATGTTTTGATTTCACTTTTGGAGATCTGTCATGTTGTCCCTCTTTATATACAGTCTGTGAGCCAAACCTTGATCATAGACATCAGATGAAAATAAAGGTTTGAAAGGTTTTGGAAGACACTAACAAACACCATAATTTACTGCTCTGAAACTCTGAATTCTCCTTTGTGACACATCATTTCACCTTTCAGCAGAACTGACAGAGAATCAAGGATAAACCCTTCTTCAACACCACATAGAAAGTTTGCAGCCACCCTCTGTGTTTTTAATCCCTCTATGCACGGGGAAACATTGACTGCATGTGCTTGAGGCAGTGTAATACCACTTTGGCTAAACGGCGTTCACCACACTAGCCAGTGTGGAGTACCTGGTGATGGAGGGAGTGGGTTGCCACTGTAAATACAGATCTGTCTGATTCACATAGCCTACATGGCTCCTCTCATTCATCATCTATTGTTCTTCAACTCCCACAAGAGAGGCAACTGAAAGAGGAGAGGAGGAGTGTGTGAATAAAGGGAGAAAGACAAGCTCAGAGAGAATGAAACTAGTAAACATGAGTAATTTTGTGTGTGTGTGTGTGTGTGTGTGTGTGTGTGTAATGCTGGCCAGGGGAGTGTGTAGCACCAGGATGTCTGTCAATAGTGTCTGAGGTAGTATACACATGTACTCATTTTCTCTTCCCTGCGATGCTCAGCTTTACTTTGATTAGCGAAGCAGAGTCTTTTGGATTTATCTTAAGCCTTTCAAAATGAAAATAGTAGTGATGTGGACAGTATGTGCATGTGTGTTTTCAAGACCAGAGCATCCTGGGAAAACTGTTTCAGTGTTTCTAATGCACAATAAGGTGAGCAATCGTGTTATACCTAGAACTTCCTTCATTCTATCACAGTCACAAGTTATTTCAGTCCTTCTTTCACACATATGTTCGTGTGTGTGTTTCCGAGCCGTGTGTTAAAGTGACAAAGTACAGGGTAAGAAAACGAGGAACAGACTGTAAACCAGTGATAACTACTGAAGAGCATGGCACCCCATGCTGAGGTGACAGACGGTGACTATGGCAACCTTGCCCCACTCAAATATCTGCCTAACAAATCCAACACTTCGTGGTCTGTTCTGAGGAGATCGTACTTGCTGCTGATGTGTCGTTTTCCTAAACTCGTACTGAGCTTTGAGGAGAGATTAAAAACTGGAATCTGTATCATATTGTCTGTTGTAGTTCCTCGTGCTAACTCTGAAAAAGAAGGATTCATTCTCACAGGGATGTTGTGTTATGGTCCCAATGTGAAAATGCACCAGCAGAAAAGGCTATGAAGGTTTGCTGTGTGTTCAGGAATATGCAATAAAACACATTTTTACTGTTAGGGACTGGGGGGAAGCATGTTGGAGGGCTCCTACATTTTATTTCTGCACTGCACTGCATCGAGTGGAGCAGCAGTTCTGACCGGAGGTCAGACAAACACACACTCTGAGGTCCTTCACTCCTGTGCTGTTACAGAGGACTGCTGTCTTCGATCTGTCTAGATGTTGTTCAGGTGAAACACTGAAAATACAGAATTATCAGGCTTTGATCTGGTTTGGTGCTTGGGTGAGCTAAACCCTTCATGTGTGAGATCTACCAGTGTGTGGTCAGTAGGTAATATGGTACTCCACTGGGTCAAATCAAGATCATCAATCAGCCCGTTCTCATTCCAAGGTCATCAAATACTGATGTTTTGTCACACCCCTCTGCGTCACTTATGTCACTTAACATACTTATTTAAAACCAAATAAGGATCTTTTAGCTGTGTTAATGGGGTGGGAAGCCAGTGAAGGATCTTATGATTGTGGTTGCAGAAGCTACTACTGTTATTTGGTTAGCACTTGTACACAGTGGCTAACTAGCAGATGAAAAAGAAATGGCTGATAAAAAAAGATAAATCCCATTGCACTGGTTCCCAAGGGTGAATTATGTGTGTTTACACGAAGGTCAGAGCTACAGAAGAGCACCTCAGGAGCTGTTAGAGATGCAGTGCTCATCTCATGACCCCGTCTCCCGACCTTGTCAGCAGGGCTGTCCATCACAGGGGCATGAACCCCAGTGTCCTTCTGAATCCTACCGTGCCTAGATACATGACATGAAGCTTACAGTTTTAATCCTGTACAGTTAGGACTTGTGTAATCAACCAAGTTCAGTCTGATTCCAGCTCCCGCATCCTGCCTACAAACCTAAAAATATGAATGTGTAGAGGGTAAAAGTGCTTTGAGAACAACAACTTCTCCATGTACCAGACAAGTAGGTCAGGGGTGATTGGTGACCAGAAGTCTGTATACCTGTGTGTGATCAGCCATGCTCAAACAGATGACAGCATGAGTTGCATGTTGTAGACTTGCTGGCAGGTGTCTCTGCTAGATGTTGTGCCATTAGCCTTTGCCTGGATAAACTCCTGAGTACCCCTCGCAATGAAACAGACAGTTCCATCATTAGGACGATTATTAATGTGACCTTTTCATTCAAGTGGGGTTTGCATCAATCATGCAACAGTCAATTGAACATCTCTGCGTGACTTGCATTAATATCACAAAACAATCTGTCTTTTTCACAAAATGTAAGGGCCACAAAGAAATTTAAAAAAGTTAAGTTTTAACTCACCAACACCCATAGATCTTAAACTTTAACATGGCCAATGAGTGGTTCCAATAAAAAAGCAATACACATTAAATGTCTTTGCTTTGGAAGAGAGGTAACCTTCTAAATGTGATATAAAACATTTACCATGTTCCTTCTTCATGGCAAGATTTGGTGAAACATTAATGGAGAATAAAGCCTTTCAACAAGACATTAAGCCTCTGTGTCTCTCACTGTATTTGACCCATTGGTACCTTCATGACTGTTGTCCAGTGCCCTGTTGACTCAGGTGTTGATGACGCCATCTCCCACAGTTTAGTCTTCTGCCTGTGAAGTGGGTGGAGCTATATGGGCTTGCTGCACCTTCTACTTCTCCCCATAGCCAGAGCTCTTCTTCTCCTTCCCCAGTTAGAGCAAGGAGTAAAACAGGAATCAGTCTGTTCTCATGACAGTCTTTAACCAGCCTGAGGAGGAAAGAGACAAGACAGAAAAAGAAAACAACTGTTTAATTAAAGAAAGAAGAGGGAATGGAGACAGACAGTTATAGTGAGAGAACTCTTCATGTTAACTGTGTTGTGCATCCACTGGCTTTATTTACAGTGTGAGCACTGCAGTTCTTGGTACACGTTACACATACGTTGTGTATGTTTGCATGTGCCCAGTGCATGAACTACATTGATCAGCCATGCTAATATATATGTATTATATATATATATATATATATATATATATATATATATATATAAGGCAGCAAGTTTATATC